>CM029382.1:10838854-11093854 GCA_017165825.1 Hepsetus odoe
AACAAATTGATTCTTAATTTTACTTTGACTTATTTCACTGTAGACTGTATGAACCCTATATATTTTGTTTTTTTTTTTTTTTGGTCAACTTCATTTTACTGCAGAAAGCAAGGAGGCCAGTACTCGTACCCTGCTCTTTCATGTCTTTGCAATGTGAGCAGAATGAGGTTTTGTATTGTCTTGTTGAAATTTACATGAATATCCCTGGAAAAGGTATCATCTTGAAGGCAGCATATGTTGTTCTAAGATTTCAAGGAACTTTTCTGTATTAATGCTGCCATTGCAGAAGTGAAATTACGTTTGCAGAGGGCACTGACATAATCTTATAGCATGAAAGACTTTGGCATTTGGACTTCAGTTTGGATTTTTATCTTAGGTCAGAAGCACACAGCATTTTTCCAAAGATCCAGAACACTGATTCTTCTTATGTTCACATTTCCACTGTGTGACAGCCCATCCCAGAAGTCCCTGAGCCCAGAGAAGTCAACATTACTTTTTGGACATGGTTAATATAAAGCTTCATTTTTTTGCACAGTTAATGTTAAAGAGGCATTTGTGAGTGTAACTGTATTGTAATGCTTGACTAAAAGGGTTTGTCAGAGTAATCCTTTGCCCATGTTGTTCAGCAGTTCTTAATGCAATGGTGTCTGAGGGATCAGAGATAACATGTGTTCAGCTTAGGCTTGAGCACTTGCCCTTTACTCACTAAAACTCCTCCAGATTCCTTGAATTGTTAAACTGCATTATGCACTGTAGAGAGAGAAATGTGTAAATCCCTTCCTATCTGTTATTCAGGAACATTGTTTTTAAACACTTCAATCATTTTCTCATGCATTTGTTGGCAAACTGAAAATCCCCTGTCCATCTTTTCTCCTTATAGACTCACAGATTCTGCTTTTTTAGCAAATAACAATCACCTGTTGACATCATATATTTGGAAAAAAATTTTAACATTATTAAGCATACAATACTGTCGTACATTAAAAATACAGTATACAATTCCTCCTTCCAGCTGTCTGTAAGGGAAAATTATGCAGCCATTAAATATGTGGTCATGCACTATCAGAAATGACTACTGTGCTAGAGCTTAACTAATAAAATAATCGCCACCCTGTCAGTTAATCGGTGCTAATACTAATTACTTCAGCATAGGAAATTAATTTAAACTTGGGGGAAAAAAAAAGTTCTTACTGGGCCCCAGAAATGCTATATTTCAGTTGTGTGCTATCGCCCCCTCGTGGACATTTTATTGTATATCACTGTGGAGTCCTTTCAGTATGGCTGACTGCCAATGTAGCTGAGCAATGTGAAACAAGAGAAGGCCCACTGTAACAAATCAAACTAATCAAATCAAACACAACTTGTATCTCTCCTGTATCAGGCATGTCCCTTGTGTTTAAGCTTGATTTTTTCAGTCTATAAATCTACACATAAAAAACGGAGGCTTGTGCCAGTGAAATGACAGCTGAGGAAGACGCTGCATTTAGCCACAAGTATTCCCAATGGTCCTTCTTCTGCACCAATGGACCAACACTTCACCCTTAAAGCAAGATACAACACTGTTATCACCTTTATATTAAGCCTTTATATATGCAGGTCCTACATTTTGTTTTTTCCTAATATGCTTCTTTAGAAATGTTAGCTTGTGTATAAAATTGACAAACCATGGATGCACACTTATCCTAGCATCCACTTCTGCTTGGTACTGGGCTTGCTGAATGTATGTTGGGTTTTTTGTTTGTTGTTGTTGTTGTTGTTTTTAGTTTTATTAGAACTCTGTAATATGCATTAAAAAAGTAGCTGGAGCAGATTCACAGTCTTAAACGTATGCATATTTTAAACATAAACTAGTTGTTGCCATTGCTAGAAGCTAGTTTTGTTGTTAATATTTCTTTCAGTTTACTTATTCACACGTGTACGGTGTGTGTGTGTAAGAGTGCAGTGAAAACAAGTTGCAGTAAAGAACAGACTACCCAAGACAACTGCTGAATAGCTAAGTATCAGCCTCAGACATGATAAAGGCCAGCAACAAGCAGCATATGTCAATAAACAACATGGAAACAAAAATTAACAATAATATCATTGAAATCTGTCTTCATAGTCTTGAGCAAGTAGGAGTGTCTCTGTCATGAACTGGTTTTACCACCTGCTGTAAAGCCTCAGGGTCAGTAACACTGGTGCTGCCAGAGCAGACTGTGATGCAAATGGTCTGTTCTCTCAAAGTTGGTGAATATCAGGAGCAAAAGACTGACATTTGTCTTCACTAAAAAACAAATTAGGCCATAAACAAAATTGACTTTCATACGTTTACCTAATAATATGGAATGTTGATGCAATGTCTTTTGTGCGTGCGTATTTAAGCGGTTTTGAATTTGGCTGAACCAATCATATTTTAGAACTAGTTCATGACATTTCAATGACATAAACTGAACACTTTGAAATGAATAGGTAGATGCTGAACATCTATGAGAATACTTAATGGGTGGAACCTAAAACTGCTCACTTCATCCACTATTCTATAAAAAGGAATCCAGGCCATATCCCCTCTTTCTATTACTTAACAATCATGTCCGTTTATGACATTGACAGAGATTCTGTTGTCAATCAACTGCACTGTAATTCATCATGCTTTGCCTTCTCCCTGTGAGTTGCTTGTGCGTTTGTTATCAAGCCAATAACTGCTTTATCAGAAGAACTGATCACTGAGTTTGAGCAATGTTGGGCAACAGTACTGTCTTTGAGGCAGGCGAACAGAGGTGGGCTGAGGACACTGCTCAGCAGGGCTTCAGAGCGTTCAGAGCATTCAGAGCGCGTATGGAGGAAATGGACTCATCTAGACTGACAGATTGAGGTCTGCCAGTCAAGATATACAGAATCTACTTGTGGAGTATGTTGTTTAGGTAGAGAGCACTTTGGAGACTTTTTGTATCTTTTTTAGCCCCTTTAATGCCTGTCAGGGCAAAATACATGTGCATTCTATTTCCATCTCCAGTACATAGAGGAGCTGGGTATTTTCAGGCGTCTATGTCATGAAGTCTGTCAACCTTCTGTCTTGTTTTATTTATATGTTGTCTGCCTTTATGGCGTAAAATAACTTGCAAGGTATGTTACCTCTTTTTTACATCGATCAGCCCCAACATTTAAACAACTGATAAGTGAAGTGAAAACACTGATATCATGTAAAATGAGCATCTGTCAAAGGGTGGAATATATTTGGTAGAAATAGACAGTCCTTGAAGCTTATGTTTAGAAAAAAGGAAATAGGCAAGCAAAAAGATCTGAACAACACCGACAAGAAACTGGCTAAAAGACTAGGTCAGATCATCTCCAAAAGGGCAGGTCTTGCAGGGTGTTTAACATGGTTACTAACCAAGAAAATAGCCCAAGAGGGGAAAACTGGTGAACTGGGTGCCCAAGGCTCAGTGATCCGTATGGAGAATGAAGGCAAGCCAATCTGGTCAAATCGCATAAAATTACTATAGCACACCTTGTTGTCATGCTTTTTATGATAGAAAGGAGTCAGAATAAACAATACTGCAGTTTGCTGTGTATGTGGCTGCGTAGCAACAGATTGTTGAAAGTGTCCATGCTGAACCCTGTAGTGGAAGAACAATATAAAGAGCTCAAAACATTTACTTGACCTCCAAATTCCCCAGATCTCAATGATTGTTGTGGGACATGCTGGACCCATGGAGGCCCCAACTCAGTAACAAAGCTTAACTGATCTGCTGTTAACGTCTTGCTGCTGGGTACCACAGCTCTACTTTAGAGGTCTTGTGTATGGTGGATTGTTGGGGATCTACACAATATTTGGAAGATGGTTTTAAAGTTATGGTGAGTGTGATGAGTGTAAATGCCTAAAACAAAAATAAAGCTGGAAATAAATTAGCTCATAATGTTTGAAGAAAGAAAGGTTGCACTTATTTTGATCAAGACACCACACCCACAGTGAAGCAGTAGATGAGAGCATCATGATTGATGGCTGCTTTGAGCATCTGAGAAAACACCAATGGTGCACTTAAATGCACTTAAAGGTAATATTAATGAAGCAATTTACACGGGTTAAATGATACAACTCTTGGTAATTTAATCCAGATTTTTATAAAAGCAGGCACCTTGCCATGTAGTCAGGTTTACAGTTTTGGTAAAGAATGGGTACTTCTTTAGAGAATGTGGTAAAGTCACAGAATGACACCTTTGCAACAAGTCACTTTTTACACTTTTTACCCTGATGCATATTTCATGGTCATGGGGCAGCAGTGGCCTAGTGGTTAGGGAGTTGGCCACAGAATTGGAAGATTGTGGGTTCAAACCCCTTACTAGTAGGTTGCCCTGAGGTACCCTTTAGCAAGGTACCGTCCCCATCACTGCTCCCTGGGCACTTTCATAGCTGCCCCCTGCTACACAGTGTGTGTTTGTGCTGTGTGTACTCACAATGGCAAGAAGTCACTTTCACTTCACTTGTATGTGGTATTACTGTAAAGTGAAAGTGTTTAGAAAAAAACAGAAACTTAGCCATGAAGTGGGTTTGATAGATGCCAACAGTGGAATAATGATTTGGGGTAGTTTTTCAGGGTCTCCTATAGTTAAAATAAACAGATGTCCCTATACTTTTGTCCACATCGTGTATCAGAGGATAATTTCACCTTACTGGCTAAAAAGGGAAACAGATGGTTGTTATAACAACAACAGTAAACGATGCCAGAACAACTCTGGGGGGGAAAAAAAAAAAAAAAAAAAGAGGGCAGGTCTAGTGAAGTATACTATAAAGAGTCTTTTCCACTGCCTTCACACTAGTGGAGGAAAGTCTTAATCATACACTTATTTCTTTTTCTCCAGCTTTCCAAAATCTATAGCTCTGCACACTTAACATGGCAGCAACTAATAAAGTGCTGCCATGTAATAAAGAGATAAAGTGGAAAAAATGTATAAAAAGTTTGACAATGAACTTAACACCGAACTGGTGTCTTTTTGTAGATATTTTTTCTGCTAGCTGGTATTGCCGTTGTGCTAACGACTCCTCCGGCCGGTGCCTAACTCCAACATCTATAAAGCTCGTTTAAAAGGTCGCTTTGTGTGCGGATCTGAAGATCTAAATGCGGACTTGTTGACCGCAGGTGCATCGCTGAGCTCACCCTCTTGGTCTGCGGAGAGCCTCGCTGTTTGTGTTGCCCGTTGCGGCCGTGCAGGCACTGCTGGGGCAGCTAAAGTCGTAGCGCTGATATTGCAGGCCCCCCCTCAGACTCCGCTTTCTGTGCTCAGAGAACGCGGCCATGGCGGATTTCGATGCCTACGAGGACCGGGACCGGGCTTACGGCAGCTTCGGGGGCGGCCGAGGGTAAGAAAACAACGCGGGACGACCTCCACTCCCGCAGAGAGAGCAGGCGAGAGGGCGGTTCCGGCGCGTCTCGGATTGTTTTTGTTATGCGGGGTGCAGGCCGAGGCCCGGCAGAGGCTAGCGCACTTTGCGGGCGGAGGGGCCCCGCTGGGATGAATGGACGGACGGGCGGCAAAACTGCGCGAGATCGGGGATTCGCGCTGCACATAAATGTGGCCAGGGCGGGTCTGGGGTTGTGTCTGACGACGCATTCTTGTTTCAGCGTGGCAGGGAGGGGTAATTCGAGTTGATTCGCGGTCAGACGGGGCCATTTTTCCACCAAAGTAATTGGCGCCACGGAGGGGAAAAAACAGTCCACATGGGCTGCACTCAGTAGAGTCATCGTGTAGTGCACGTCTGAGTGCGCAGAGATACTACTCCAGGAATGGTGTGGCATCGACAGAGTTGACTGTAGGTGTTTTTCTGCGTGTTTTGAGCTGTTTTTAATGTGCGTGGGGGCTGAACGTCGCAGTTTAGCGGCCTGTCGGTAAACATGTCTGCGTGGTGGGCGCAGTGGGCCTGGTCTGGCTTACTCACCTACTGCACACAGAGAGAGCACCCTTTAAAACCCCAGGTTGAGTAACGTCTGCTCTCTCAAGTTTGCTGCATCGTAAATGTGCACAAAGCCTACATTTCTGAAAACGAAGGGGTTTGGAGCACGTGATTGGTCCCCGAGATCCTGGTCGCACGGAGACCTGCAGCGGGTTTAGTGCAGATGTGCAGTCTTTCGATCTACATCCAGAGTATATGCTTCTCTCGATCTGTGCACTATAAAACATTGGGTTGCATTTTATATATGTGCAGCAGATTTACACGAGCGTGTATCGGGGCAGAATTCCACCTCTTAGTTGTTTCATAGATATTTCTGTTCCTGTATAGTAACATTTTTTTATGAAATGCTGCTGTTCTGCATATAATTAATACCAATAAAAACTTGTACATGTTGAAAGGTGTCACTCTGTGTGTTAATGTCAGGTACTGGGGGGGGGGGTCTCCAGAGATTCATTTACTCTGACACCAGTGGAATCTCTCTGGCATGTTGGGCGCCATCTGCACCTCCCTGTCTTGATTTGTCAACATATCACAGCTTGCGCTGATATTGAGAGAAAACATTCAGCATTCAGATTTATAGCTGCACCATATCTGCTTTCTGAGCAATATGCTTTGTATTTACCCCCTCACCGTCCTTTCAGATAGCTGTTACCACATTGCCCATGGCTTGTTTGTATTTTAGTAATGCGTTATGAAAGAGGGCACAGACAAAAATGTCTGCATTGCTACCAGCAATGCATTAAATTTTTTCGTACTGAAGATGATTAGAGTCTTTGTAATAGACCAGAGACCACTTCATATGAGCTTGTGCTGCAGAATTAATCTAAAACTCTTCTACTTCACTGCATTGAAATCACAAAGGGAAAAGGCAGTATTAAGTTAAATTAAGCATAACAGCAAGGTATCTTTTTTGCAGGGTTTTACTGTATATCAATATTTACACATATAATTGTCTGTGACAATTACTTTTTGCACTAGTATAGGTTTTTTTTTCTTTAAGAGTAAAATTTCATAGCCAAGAGACTGACTCAACAAAATCAATGTGTCGCTTTTATTGTACTTTAAGTATGTGTGTGTGTAAAGAATTATAACAAAGAAACAAAAGCTGATGCATATTCGCACCAGCAATCCTTTTGTTATAAATGGGTGGCAGAGTTTGTCAGCACAGAAAAATAGTTTTTATAAACCTCATCTGCTTTAATTTATTTGTCCACAAGAGGGTGTTTTCACATTGCAGCAGGCCTTGGTCCTGGTGCCAGCAAAACAAAGGAATGAGCAGAGGAAGAATGAGCCAGCTTTATCTCAACGGTCTTAAGTAGAATTGAACAATACCAAACCTATATTTGCATATTCATTTGTTTTTGCAGAGCGCAACTTGATTGAATTAACCATTTTAAGGGCTTTCTGGAAAGTGTTGGATGACAGGAGCCTGACAAAGTGTTGATGCCTATACCTTAGCAGAAGTTCTGGACTTAATTCCTTTTGTAGACACTAGTATTCTCCCACCAGTATAATCCCACCAATCAGATAAACCTGCCATGCATACTAATACAAATATTTTCATTGCCAACCTTTTGATTCAGCATCCCATTTTTTGATTCAGCATCCCCCCCGAGTTTGTATATGTTCTTTTAGGCATTTTATGTAGCTATGGTATTAATCTTTTTATAGTCTGCACAAACCCAGCCAAAAAGTTCATTGTCAAGCAATGGCAAGATGTTATGGAAAAAATCAGCCAAGTCACATCTTAAGTTTGACTGTACCCTTCAGAAAGCAATGATGAATTTTTTTTGCCAGTGCTGGAAAGCTTTCTCAGCATTTATGTTTTTGGCCTTTAGACCTCGAGGTGGAAGTGGCCCTGGTGGACCCCGCAAGCAGAAGGAACTACCAACAGAGCCCCCCTACACAGCATACGTAGGAAACCTGCCCTTCAACACAGTCCAAGGAGACATAGATGCCATTTTCAAAGACCTCTGTGTTAGGAGTGTGCGACTAGTGAGAGACAAAGAGACAGACAAGTTTAAAGGTGAGTTGGGTGAGAGAATTATTTTCTTTTCTCCTTGTTAAGGGTCTGTATTTTAATGATTGCTTTTTTCTCTTAGGTTTTTGTTATGTAGAGTTTGATGACTTGGAATCTCTGAAAGAAGCTTTGACATATGATGGTGCTGTGAGTGGCCAATGTTTCTAAAAATCTATCCTGCAGAGAAGTAATGTGTGCAATTTTTACATGATTCCTTTTTTCTCAACAGCTCCTAGGAGACCGGTCATTGAGGGTGGACATTGCAGAGGGTCGGAGGCAAGAGCGTGGTGGGGGGTTTGGCTTTCGAAAAGATGAAAGAGGTAATTGTAATGGATGGGAAATAAACAATTATCTTTAACTCTGCAGAGGGCTATGTCCTTCAACCACTGGCTGCTTATTCAAATCCAAGTCTATGTAAGAATCTAAATATACAGGTCAATTGCCTGGATAATTTTCTTGCCTTTACGTACCATAGAATATTCACAGTTGCTTAATTTGACTGCAGGCATCCTATGAGTAAAGGGGGGAGGGGGGGTATTGTGGCTTAATATCAATTGTTGTTATCACAGGAAATGTTACCACAATGGGAATTAATGAGCTATAACAGTTTATTAGTTGGATAACAGTTACTTCATTTTTCATATCATTTGTTCTCAAAGTGTATTTAAGTTTTTGGATTATTTTAACAAATACACAGGTTTTGGGCTCTTTCACTTTAATATTTGAAAAGAGGCATGTTTGAAGACAAATTACTTGGATTTGAGTAGGTGACTTTCTTCACTTCTTGGCCATTCTTCATTCATTTCACTGTTCTCTCCTTTTCCACTATTCTTTATTTATAACAAAGGGCAAAAGATTTCTTGCTCGCTAGTTTCCACTAACACAGACTATTCACCTGAGGCTGCCTATGTCTGTTAGGCAGTTTGCCCCCCCCCCCCCCTTTTTTTTTTTAAAGAAATGCAACTAACCAGGGAATGGCAGAGGTCTGGTTGTTTAACCACTACCAGTTAGTGGGCGGGTCTCTTCTCCCCACCCCTGCCTTAGATTTCAGCTTGTTTTAAACAGAGCCCCCTGTCCGTTTCAGGCCGCGGTGGCTCACGGGGGTCCAGAGGAGGGGGACGTGACACTAGAGAGGACTTCGACTACTCTGGAGGAGGTGCGATGAGCAGAAACAAAGCAAGAAAGGCATTTATGCAGAAACACCCTCCCTTGGGTGAACATTGGTCTAGATAGCCTAGCAAGTAGTTATAGGATGCACAATCCTTATTGCTGAACCACACCAGCATGAATTTCTTTTTTCTTAAACAAAGTACATTTATTTTCTCATTTGGGTGTTTTCTGTTATTTTGTCACCTACATGACCTTACAGGGTCTCCATCTCATTGCCATCAGTCATATTGTTACAGGAGTCTCACTGTTGGTATGGGGGGGAACCCTCCTTGGTGCTAAATTCTGATCTGTCTTTGTGAACTTGTAATACATTAAGAAAATTCTCATTTTAACAATTACTACTGTGTCTGTATGTTGTTTTTTTCTTTAATTTAAAATCCCAGGCTATAGAGATGATGATTTCATGGGCGGGAGGAGTCGAGGAGGCACTCGCCCTGGCGACAGACGGATGGGTATCGGAATGGGTCGCTACAGGGATGCACCACCACGTGGCCAGACGGATTTCAGAGAACCCTCTGATGGTGTTGCAATGTTTTTTTTGTTTTGTTTTTTTTAATATATAAGGCCTATTGGCCTTATTTCTGTACATTCTCTTCATGTTCATTACTTCCTGAATATATTCTAGTAGTTTGTAGATTTGTAAACTGTTTTACTAAACTGTAGATATCTTTAATGTTTTTCATGTTAAAAATACTGGTAGCTAATTAAATGCTGAGTTACATTTTAACCTTGTTGTTTGCAGTTGTTTGGCTTTATTTTAATTTTTTGCTAATTTCTGGTATTGTAGCTAATGGGATTCTAGACAAATACTCTTACTAATAATAATGATAGTGCTCCTAATGGTAAATATGAAGACCATTCAGAAAGCAGAGTTATTTTTATTATATTTAAAGTATATTTTTGCTTTTTAAATCTTGTGCTAACATGCCATTTTCCTTATTTTTCCCTTCAGAGGAAAGAGCGCAGAGACCAAGGCTACAGCTGAAGCCTCGCACAGTCTCCGAACCCCTAAACCAAGTGGCCAATCCAAACTCGGCCATCTTTGGGGGTGCCAAACCCAGGGAGGAGGTAATATCCAAAGAAAAACATTAAGAGACTGCAGCCTCCCTCAGTGCGCTGAGACGGTCGAGGGGAGGGACGGGAAGGGAGGGCTGAGGAAAGGAGAGGAGATTGCAGGACTGAGACAACAAGGGGGGGAGAAAGGGAAAAAAAAAAACACAATGCCAATGGGAATAAGATAAGGCTCTGTCATCATTCCTACTACTTAGAGGTGAACGGAGTCCCTCCTTCTTCCGAATCCAATTCAATTTGAGTGAATATATTTATTCAAAAAGGAAAACATTTATTAAAAACACACATCATGACACACTTGCACATGCACATACACAAATTGAGCAGCTTGTGAATGCATGTCAAACTAAGAAATTGTTTTTATGTCCACCTCTGCTTTCCTGTAAGTAGTGCCTGCTCTGTGCTGTAGTTTTTGTCAGGGGAAGGCTCATTCACATTATTTGTGACACAAAAAGGATTTCATAGAGCTGCTCTCTAAAAAGGAATCCAAACTGTAGTTTTAAAGGTTTTTTTTGTTTTTCTTTTTTAAATACAAATATGTATACATATACTAATCAAATTATACCCAGTTACTGTGTGATGGAAATAATGAGGGTTTGGATTTGATTTGGCCCAGTCTTTCTTTTTTTAAAGAGTTTAGGTACATGTTACCCTGTGCTTATTTAAATCCATATTCATTTTTGTGATGATGGTGCAGGTTATAGTGTTGGTAAACATCTCCCCGCATCCCCTTTTAGTATCCCCCCAAATTCCTGTGAACAAAGCATAGTTGTACTGTTTTCAGTGGAGTCACAAGCAGAATCATGTCCAGCATGGTCAATGCACCAGCCCTCAGTTATTTATGGGCAACCTTTTTTTTTAAAGCACACACAAACATTTGAATGCACACTGGGTTAAACATGGTGCTTTGCAAGCCTTGATTGTGTATAATAGTGAATTGGCGCAGTAAAGGCCGTGGTGGTACAAGTGTACAGGCAGTGTTCAGTTTTGGGGCCGCGTGAATGTACAGTTACTGAAACAATTAGTACAGCTCACTTTATTAGTCTACTGCAATCTCCTGTTCACAAGGGACTGGTTTTATATTGTTTGGTCACAATGTTCATGTGCAGAGTAAGTGTTACTTTTCAGTCTCTGTGAACCAGGCCATTGTCTAATCATTCTGCTCTTGTTTTTGTTTTCCCGTTCTCTAAGAATTGATAAGCCGTGTTGCTGCATTATTCTGGAAGGCTAGACTGGATCTACGGGCTTTGTCAACGTAAAATCTTTCAAAGACATCTCACAGATATGTGGGCAGAGAGGAAGAGCTGCCAAGCTCCTTCCCTTTGCACACTAACCTAAAATAAGGCCTCATGCGATTGGTTAAAGAGGAGCTGGACTCGGGGGGGGCCTACTGGGGGGGTGGCATAGGTTTACACCTACCTGCATCTGTCATTTATATGTGAACCTCACCCACCTAAGCAAGACTCAAAGGACAGTGGCTTCAGTTTGATTGTGTTGCCTTTGGGTAAGGACCCTATTGTGTGCATTCTTTTCCCCCCAAGGCATCTTTGTGTTGACCCTTTATGAAAAAATCCAGACACACAGGAATAATTGCAGGCCTGATGTGTCTTTTTATATTTTGCTTCCAAAATATTTGCTGCTTCATAATTCAACTAACATTTTGGACTTTCAGCATCCACTGTCTTAAACATTAAATGATTAAATGGAAAAAGAATCTGAATGTTTATTTCTGTTTCATATATAATTCTGCTATAATCTTTTTTGAAAGATTTTTTTGACTAAGTCTGTTTAATCCAGATAGGCAGAGCTTTCTGCAATAATGCTAAACAGCCAGTTAAGAAGAAGAAATATGAACCTGGGCTAGATTTTGAACATGAATATTGGCTGCAGTTTCAGTCAGGCAATTGTCAACTTCCACTGCTTGATATTAATGTATTTCATCAAAAAAAAAAAAGTTAACTATGAATCACTGTTTTAACATGGTCAGTAAAACTGCCTTGACATAGGAAGCTTATTGAACAAAAGAAAAAAAAAAAAAAAAAATCACCTGCACATTTGCAGTCAAGGTGATGCCAGGCACTAGTCTAGATCAAGTATAGATTTCTCTTTGAATATCCATGTGTTGCAACAGTTTTATTTTACATTTTACTGGACATGAAAAGGAAGAAGTAGAGCCTTTTCTTACTGTACTATAGAATGATTGGCTGTTTTTATTCTTGTTTTTCTTTTCATTTTCCTACACTGTTTATGGCAATAAAATATATCATCTTAATCATGTTTCAAATGAATGTGTTCAAATGGCCAAGGTGTGAAGTGTACAGCAAATGTCTAATGGGTGTCCCAGAGCAGAATGTCTCCGCTCTGGTCCTGGAGGAGCACTATTGTGCATATTTATTTGATTTTCTTGTTTTAACAGCTCATTTAAAGGTTGTTATTGGATTAATAAATTAGATTAAGCATGTCGATCACAGACTCAAACACTCATATGGGCAGCGAGCTCCTTACGTCAACATTGGGATGCACTGCCCTACAGTATGTATCAATAAAGTGAAAAGCTTAGTTGCTTACTAACAATCTTTGATGGTAATTTGGTTTAGTTTAAGTGCCCCCCCTCCCCCTCCCCAAATCTATATGGGGAAATAGATTTTTTTTGTTGTTGTTTTTTTTTTTTATATATAAAACCATTTGAGTCTATTCAAAGGTGTGTTTAGTATTTGGCAGATTGAAGAAATTGTTTATTCTCTAAGGGGATTAGTAGTCCTGACATGGAATTAGGCTGTAAATCAGGATTTTTCATTTCTTTTATGCTTAAATGTACTGCATAACCACAATACATTTTAAATGGTCTAACTCAACCCTAGTGCTGCCCTGAGCTGAACATCTTGTCTGCATGTAAACTGCACATGGATGGATATGGTTGCAGTGTCTTATTGCTCTTCATAAAGCACTTGCTGCTGAAAACAACTTGGAACTTTGTCTTTAACTTCTCTTTCTAACTTTTTAAAAATGAACCACTATTTTCATTTACTATTTCAGAGAACAGTGATGTCTCCGGCTCTGTTTTGGACCCTGCATTTAAACTGAACTGCATCATGTCTGCTAGATCACAGGCTGCAAGTGTACAAATAAGAATTGGAATGAAAAGAAAGAAGTCTACACTCTCATGGCGCAGAAATTGTGTATTACACTAGAAGACAAAACAGAATTTCAGTCTGTTTATGTCTGAATCCCAAGCTGACGTTAGTAAGCACTGACAGCAGATCAGACTGGGGTGTCAGCGAGGTGTATGTTTAAGTTCTGGGGACGTGTGAGCGGGTTTAGTTTGGGGTTTAGTGCATTAGTGGACAGATTCAGTCTTTGAGGGATGCACAGGCTGGTGATTTCAATGCTCTAACAGACCCATTTATCCAGGTGATTCAGTAATGAGTGTGCTTGAACACAAAATTAACCCAATTAAATGCTTAGTGTGTGAATAATTGATGTTTCTCCGCGTTTCCACTGACTCACACCTCCAGAAGATGTGACACTGCATTAGTGTAAAACCGAATGTGTCAGAAAAAGAGTTCGAAGTGTCCCCAGACCACAAGGAGCGCTGCTGGTCTCGCCTCCACTTTAAATGTGTTTTCTTCTGCAGCCGCCAGAGGGCGCCATATCCCGGTGTTTCTTTTCTGTTTTTATACTTATTAATTAATGTAGTAGCAGCTTTTTCTCCTTTACCAAGTGAACACAACACTTCCATAAAACAACTCCTAAACCTAAACAAACTAAATATACCAACAAAGTACAGCAGAGTAACAACACTTTAATCCGTAAAGTTTAAGTAAGTCAAAAGAGGCTTTTTGTTATGTTGCAGTGATGCATAAGTGATGCAGCGTGCTGCTTGATGTTTCTATCAGCTTTGTGGAAATGAACTCAACTTTGTGGAAGTTGAGTTTGAAACGTAAGCTTTGTGAATATTGAATAAAAATAAACCCCGAGCTTACTGCCATAATCAAAAAACACCGAACAATATTTTTTTAAATATTAAAAAAAATAAAATTAAAACAAATGTGGTCGATATATGGTGATAAGTTTGTTCCAAATAGTTTTTCCCTGTTTCTGAATTACGTGCGCGTTCCCGACTCGTGACGTATATAAAGGGGTGCGCGCACGTACCCACAGTAACGGCTGGACCGTTGAACTTCTCAGTGGAGGGGCAGGACAGGAAACTTTATACTTTTTGTTCTGTAACAGCACTTTAACCACATTAGGTGGAATATCGGCTCGTTTTTAGAGCCCAGTGCCTTCACGCACGGGAGAAGGCTTTCAAGCTTGAGTTTAATGGCGCACTGAAAAGTTTTGAACCTTCAACAAGTTCGGAGCGACGTTGGTCTCGCCTGAATGTGGAGAGGTGAGTGAAGGAACTGCGACCTAAAAGGTCTTTTTTTTAAGATAGTAATCACACAGAGAGCTTCCCTGTTTAAAGCTGGCTTCCTGTGGGCTTAGTACGAGTTCATGTTTGTCAGCTCGTTCTCGGGTCTTCGTCCAGCAGCTCGTGTTTAGCTTTGAATCGGCAAAGTGTGTTTAAAACCGTCAGGCAGGTTCGAACCTCCCACCGGTCTGACTCGGGCTTTCACCACAGCCAGACTTTCAGCTTCACGGGAGCTTCGACGACAACAAGCTGACTGCGGTTACCGTGAAACCCGGACAGTTGTTTTAGCTCTTTCCCCAACTGGACACGTTCAACCGGAACTTGACTTGAAAAGACTTGATTTGCCGTCATGTTAACTCGCGTAAGCTGATAACAGGTGTCCGTGAAAGTGTGTGTCGTAGGTTTTTTGTTTACTTCTTGTGGTAAACGTTACCCTCCCACTTCTCGTGCCATAGTGTTGCTTCCTCAACATACATGCCAGTGATGTGCTTCACCTGGATACTTCTCTGAGGATAGCACCCTGCAAGACTGCCCCTGGGCACAAGTCACGGTAAGAACACTGAAGTCATAAGTCTAAATGTGAAATAAGCTCTTCAAACTCCGTGCAACTGGTGCCAGTGCTGCTGCTGTTCATTCCTGTTGGTGACGTGACATTCAGATACCTGCCTGGTCATGTGATGCGGCCAATTAAGCAGCCTGAAAGCCTTATGGCTGTGCTGCGCCTTGGTCATTTTGAAGCCTGAGTGCCTGAATGGAGAAGATTTCAACAGAACCTTTTTCGTCTCGAAGCTCCAGGTGCTCTACCTATTCACTTTTGTAATCATTGAGCCGCTGATCATTTCCAGTGAGAGCCTGATTGTGTCAAAACCCTAAACTGGAGTTAGTTTAAAACACTCTTTAACCTTCTAAAAGTAAAAGCTGCAACAGCCTTCATAAACAATAAGATATATGTTGCATGTGATACCAGTGTTGCAGAGTGATCACGTATGTGATCTGCTGTCATTTTTTTTTTTTGTTGTTAGTCAAGTAATAATGAATGTATTTGCTGTTAATTGCGATGATGCATGTTCATAAATGCTTGCTATATGGCTTTGCCATATAACCTTTAGTGCATGCAACCTATCCTTTCTAAATCTATATATGCAAACGATCAAGGTTAAACTTTAAAAAAAACTTCTTTTAAAAGAGCAAGACTAGAATTGTGTAATAAAAAGTAGTTGTGTTTTTTTTTTTTTTTTTTTGTTCCCCCCCAGTATATGAAAAGAGTTATAAATTATTTGTGTGATGTTTTGCTGATTTTCCAGCCTTTAGCTGTTATTGTGAATGCTGGATTTGTCAAACAGCATCCTGTTCTTCTGCGAGCTGTCTTGCCAAAGCAGTGCCATTGTTAGTTTGGGCCTCTGCTGTAGGACTGTACAGAAACATTAACAATAGTGCATCATTTGTAGAGCTGGCACTGTGGGAGTGCCTTTGTTGCTTTGTTGAACTTTGTACAGCCTGCTATGTTTGCTGATACTGGCTAATGAGAGTGAAACAGTATGTCAAATTCATTTAAGCAATTTTTGTTCATTATTGCTGAAAGCAAATGTTTAAAGGGTAAAACTGTTGTGTTGAATGGGGGGGGGTGAGGTATGTTGAGGTATAGTGTGCCATTGATCCAGTGGTCTGTAATGTTATATGCCTATACGATATCTTGGTTAACTCCCATCTAGAAGATTGAAAAAACTGGTTTCGCCCCCCCCCCCCCCCCCCCAATTGTATCAATAAGGGGCTGTTCCATGCTTTGCTCCACTTAGTCTCTACATGTCTGGTAAGGATTTAGCTGTTTCAGTACTTTGCACTTGCCAATGCTGACTTGCCACATAGAAGTGAGCCACACCTACTCAACATAACTAGGAGTGAACTTTTAAAATAACAATACAGAAATGCATACTAGCTAGGCTACACCCAGTAAGCTAATTCACTAGCCACTTAAAGTCCATGATGCAAATTGTGTCTTTGGTAAGTCTGAACAAAACTGCAAAGTAACTGTTCTGAATATCAGTTTTGTCTGGCTGCAATTTTCTGTATAAAATGTTTTTTGTTTTGTTGCCAGCTGTGCACCCTTGAGGTAGGCAGGTAGCTAGCTTGAAAGTAATCAATTTTTATGAACAGTTGATCAATCTGGGGGTGTTGTTTTTATATATATATATATATGTGTGTGTGTGTGTATGTATGTGTGTATGTGTGTATATATGTATATGTATGTGTGTATATATGTATGCGTATTTTGTTGTCACTGCTTTAAGTGAAAGTGACCATCATTGTGAAGCACAGCAAAGTGAGCTACAATGAAATTCAACCTCTGCTTTTCACCCATACACACCATACAGTAGAGGACAGCTATTTAAAGCACCTGCGGAGCAATGATGGGGATCATAACTTGCTCAAGGGTACCTCAGGACAACCTACTGGTCTGGGATTTGAAACCAAGACCTTCCAATCCTGGGGCCAACTCTCTAACCACTAGGCCAACACTACCCCAATAAACGCAAACTCCCCATCAGGGAATCAAACCCCGGTCTTTCGCGTGACTGTCCACTATACTAATAAGGACCATGGATTTAATAAGGCTATAATAAAGCTTACTTTATTAAGGGTAAGCCCAGAAATAATTCTATTTCTGCGTTCCCTGAATCCCACACTTCTCTTAGACTTCATTCAACAAACTTGATTTGAGTGAACTATAGCAGACAGGACAGCCCAAAATTTGACGTCAGGGATTCTTCCTGAATGGATATTATGAGGATTTGACAAATGTTGTGGATTTAACTGCATTCAGGCACAAGATTTTTAGTGAATTTACTGCTGTTAAATGATCATTCTGTATCATAAACAACAAACCAACACCTCTCAAAGGTAGTAAATAGCACACTGTCACTCGAGAGAGTACAGAATGCACTTCCAAGGGTTCTTCAATTGCTCTGGGGCTTCATACTACTCCGGCTGATAATTGTCTTTGAGCATGTTGACGTACCCTCTCGAGTGTCCCACTGCAATAACAAATTCTCTGTTTATTATAGAAACTGTCTGAGCACAGTTTAAGTAGATAGATGAATTTATTAATTAGAAATGTCCATATACTGCTTATAATCAAAGACTAAAGTTTTTAAAGAATTTTGGCCACATAATATGATCTGTGATTCAGAGCAAGGTGAATCTGTTTCTGTCTCCATGGAAGCAGCTGTGTGTCTTTGTAAGTGACTAAGTTACCACTGTAGGCTATTAATAGAGAACCATGGAGGGACAGGCTCGTCCTGCTTCCTTGTTATTTGACACTTCAGTTTGTTCTTGCATTGTCTTTTGTGGTTTGGCTCAACTTGTGATCTGTGACCAATTTGTATGCACATGGGCTTCCCACTGAGGATTTCACAAAGGAGGGTTAGGGGGCTGGCGTCATCTTGATCTCATTGCTGTGTATACTCTTATGTAATCTGTGTTTTTATTTTGGCCACAGTATTATCAACATGTTCTTTTAAAAAGATTTTTTTTGTTGTTTTTCATGCTTCTTGTGTATTATGAATGTAATCCTCTTTTTAAACTTTTCCTTCTTATGAAACAAAAACGATGTATGAGGACTGCACAGAAATTCTCCCTACATTTAAATGTTATAACGTGTCATGTCTATTTCTATATTTCTATGATTGGCATAAAGCTAGATATGTTTCGTAAAACACTTGCAGACATAAAGTAATAATGCATATTTTGAGAACGGGGCAGTTTGCATAGAATTTTCTTTCCGGAACATGTTTCATCAATAGTGGAAATTCTTTTTAGTCTCTTTGTTGAGATACTTTGCAATACATGCATGGAAGACCTTTTTTTATTTTTGTACAATTTGGTGTTCAATTGAATGTTTGATATTTCTAAAAACACAATTGGAACTGTAGAAAGGCAGTGTAGAGTTTTGCCTTGTCCATTTAAATAGTTGCTAGAAGTGTACCAACTTTTTTTTTTTTCTTCTTTTTTTTTCTCACCCCATTTTATGTACAAAATCCACAAACTGGCATCTACTGTATAGCAACACAGTATATTACATTATGATTTAGTATGATGGTGTGTTATTGTTGCATGCCAACAATCTGGCTACACTGGAAGGTATTTAAATATGTTGTCACTTTCAAAATCATCATTGACCTGATCCCATTAAAATTACCTTTTTAGTTACCTCTGGTATTCTCTGTGTGTTAAGACAGTGAAACTGTAGATACATTTCTAAGCAAAATGTGTTTGGATGGACATGAGCAAAGGCTTGGTTGGCTTTTGTGTGTTTCAAAATGATTGTCATCTTAGTAGGACCAGTGTTGCAGGGCTCTTGTATCTTAGCTTGCACACAGCCTCTGAATAAATAATGGGAGTCCTACTTCAGCAGCCAAGCGCCAAACTACACACACTTGTGTGCAGACAACATAAAGGTACTCCAACAGGGTGTTCTTGATGAGATGAGCACAGTCTAGCCTTTAAACCTGCTTATACCAAACTGGTATGCTGAAGCTTAAATGGCAAATTAATGGTGGTAAGTTTAAAAGTTAGATTTTTCAGCATATTTAGAGAAGAGGGTAAGCAAAACTGCAACAAATTTTTAATAAGTTATATAGTTCCACAACTAATAGTAATAACTGATGTCCAGTGAAGAAATTTAGGCAGAAAAATAAAAAATCTAAACTCTGCATGGAAGATCTTGAATAAGAAAATGTTGATTGTCGTCCATGATAACCATTTATTTATTTATTTATTTATTTTTATTAAAGGAGATTTAAAGACAGCATGGCAGGTGGTGAAAGTTATAAAACAAAAGCCAAAAAACCTACTTGACAATAGGGATTTTAAAATGAAATTTTTGAAATTCATGGAAAAACATTGATCCCTACCAGAGCAAACTTTTTGGCAAACTGGCCTCTTTCTGTTTTTGTGCTGTATTAGGCCAGCTTGTGTCAGCATAGTTTGGGGGTTTTGTTGGGGGTTGTTTTTCTTCTCTCCCCTAAACTGCTAGCAATGGTGTTTTGATCTAAATTGCAGTAAAATAAGTGTGAATTTATGAACAATTCAAAACTGCTCCATCCCTCTTTTATTTACTTTTTTTTTTTTTTTTGTTCTTCTCTCTCTTACTAAAAGAAAGTGTGGAGCATGTGGGCCAGTTGTTGTAACTGGCTCTGCCTGGACTCGTCCACTGTGGAGGACAGTACAATTAGAAATAACTCTCGCCAACAGGCGTACACCAACTCTGGCTACAGCAGTTATCCATCTCCCCTGCCACCAGACCATACCTGCAAGGCCTGTGGAGGACGCTTTGACACTCCTGCAAGGAAGGTAAAAACCTCAAGTATCTTCTTTTAAGCTCTGTATTTCAGGTCTTAATAAATTACACCCTATATCATGGTTGTATTAATACATTTCAGTATTTTCTAAGGATTAATGATCCAGTATGTAAACACTTCACAACCAGCTTAACTTTAGACTATTGTGTTGATTATGCTTACAAAAAAGCAACACATTACTATTTTACTTCCAATGACAACTTTTTTTTGGGGGGGGGGGACATCACAGCATACATGTGTGGACTGCAAGAAATACTTTTGTGGGCGCTGTTCTGCCCAGTTAGAGACCCATCCAAGGCTGTGTCATACATGCCAACGTTTCCATGGCACCATGTTTGAACGAGCAGAGCTAATGAAACTAAAAGTTAAGGACTTGCGGGACTACCTACATTTGCACGAAGTTCCTACACGGATGTGCAGAGAGAAAGAGGAACTTGTTGACCTGGTCCTTGGCCAACATACACCATCCTCTGATGCCTCTACAGCAACTCCACCACATGATCATGCACACACATCAGAGCAGGAAGCCTCCTCTGCACCAACTCCAGCAACAGTCCAGCCCCATGCAGGGAGCAGCGTTATGACAGAAGTAGAATCACAGTTACGGACTTCAGGGGATGATCAGGTAAGGAGAAATGGCAAATCCTTTTTATTAATATACTACTGAGTATTAACACGTGTGCTTTTAATTGCATTAGTAGACTGACCGCCACAAATAATGGGTTATCGCACATCACAGTAGTATTTAGCGTATACTGATAAGCTACTTTTTTGGGTACACCCATATTGTATCTATGTTCCATGTTAATTGAATGTGGTGTCCACACATGGTCCACCTAGCAGATGTAAAGTTATTGATCAAGTTTTGTCTGATGCTGTACAGTTGTTCAGTGGTCAGTTTAAAAGATATATAATTTTTTTTTTTTTTTTTTGGGGGGGTGAACTATTCTTATCCCTGCAGTAACATTGAGGTGTTTAAGAACTCCAGCATCACTTCTGGGTGTGATCCACTTTGTGCACACACTCTAATATGGCTCTAACATATTACTATTACTGCTAATCTGAGAACTATCCACCATTCACATAACTCACGGGTAGTCCTGTGACCATTGCTGAAGAGGGTACAGTGACCTACCAAATTATGCATAGAAGCATAGTTATCTAATAGTTATCCATGAACTTTGTACAGATTAATATTTGTGTAGTTCATTGTACATTTGAAGCAAGTTAGGCATGGCTGACTTTGGCTATGTGGCTTTTGACCTTTAGAGCCCATCAGTGGCAGAAGAACCGACTCTTGTTGATGCGGACACAGAACTTCAGGGCGAGCAGGAGTCTCAGGTAGCCTTACTGCAGACTAACTTACTGCAGCCTTATGTAGACCTAAACCAGTATTCTCCCTTTTGCTGCAACATGACTAGGAGTGAAAAATGAAGAGGACAGGATAGAAAGATACTTTTAAAGCATGGCAAAAATACAGAATTATGAAATGTTTTGGTATAGTTTGTTCTCTATATACCCTTAAAGTGCTTTTGGTACTTACTTTACCTCAAGAACTTGTTGGATTGTTAAATGCCCTCTCCTTCAGTAGGTCACTAGCAAGTTTTTGTGATGGGATTGCTTTTTATAAATTCATTAAAATATGCTATTTCAACCCCTCCTAAAGCCTTATCAGCTACATTCTAATCCTGGCATCAAACCTGCTGGCAAAAATGTCTCCTGGCTTAGAATCTTGCTCTTAGACATGAAAACCTTGCTTCACAAAAGCTACTGCATGATAACTAAGACAGCTTTGTGGTTATTAACGAGATTGCCTGCTTCATGAACTAAATGGCTACAAGTGTAAATTTTAAGGGTTAGCTATGGTTTGAAAGAAGGTAAGAAAGTTCCCCATTTCCCATGCTAGTTCATTCATGTTATTCTTTGCCAAATTTGGTGTCTAGTGGTGGAATGTTAGTCAGTCAGTCATTTTTCTGCCGCTTGTCCAAGCGGGGTCACTGGGGAGTGTTGGAGTCCATCCCAGCTCACACAGGGCAAAGGACAGGGGACATACCCTGGACAGGTTGCCAGCCCATCACAGGGAGGGGTGGAATATTATTTAAGAAAAAAAAAATGTTGTGAATATTGATCTTGAGAACTCTTTAGTAATAGTTCCAGGCAGCTTTAATTTTGAGTTCAGTGGCTTAATGTGCTGAGATCTTAACTATTACACTTTGCATGTGATCTTACTGATTGTCCTGGTTTGCAGTGTCCGTGGCCTAAAGGGGAATTTTTGGCTTTGTTTCACATGTTCACTTGAACATATGTTTTGATAAACACTGATGTCCATTATGTGAAATGGAATATGAAGCACAAACTCTTAAGGGCACACCCAGAGATCTAGTCAACAATGCAGACTCACCGAGTACACCCCTGCACTCTGTCTGAAATTGTTGGAATAACATTTGCTTATCATTTTGATCAGAAATGTTAACACTGAATGTTGTAGCTCACATGCCATGGGTCATGTGTTTGTCATGTAACAAGCCTGATATGCCAGCCAGCACAAGGGCTAACATCATACCACACAGAAAGACAGGGTTCTATCTTCTCACCTGTTTCTTTCTTTTCCTTCTTTTTTGTCTTCTCCTTTTTCTCCTTCATTCTACAGAATCCTTTTGAATAGTTGATATGTGACTGTGTGTCTGCATGTCATCAAACCATTGTGGTGTTTATGAATTTTTCACCGTAAAGCATTTTTTTTCTTTCTGCAAGACCATGTTCTCACAAGTCTTTCAAGCTGTTGACCCTGTCTAGCTAATATAAAAATGTAACTCCTAATTGAGTGAGTCCGGTAAACCAATGTCTCTAATATTTCTGTTTTGTAAGTTAGCACATTTATGATTTCTACTACCAGCTTCATTCACTTAGACCTCAATCTGCTGTTTCTCATTGAAACTGGATAATAATCTGAGCTTTTATATTTAATAAAGCTACATGCATGCTTAAGATGTTCCTCAGAAATGGTCAAACAGTTTTTTGCTACTGCTAAACTGGGGGACAGTATAACAGACTTTTCTTATAAACGGTTACAACTGTAAAGTGCTCTGCAAAAGATAAGGCAGTATTTGCATCCAGTGCAGAACAAAGACACGCATCCCTAAAGTTCTCTAGATTCTATCTAGCATAGTTTGCTCTAATTAAATGGTTCCCAATACTGTTCCTAAAATAACATTGCTAAGTATGTTTATGAATGGGTTGTTAGTTAGTTAGTTTTTTTCTCCCCCTCCCTTAGTCTTGTTCTTTTCTGCACTGAAGGGTTTGTTCATTAGATTGTTAGTTGCATCAGGTGTTTTAAGAGCAGTGGCAGTGGAGCACAAAAAAAAATCAGTTGTTCATTGTAAGAGAGCTAGAAGGTGAGATCAATGTAGTCATGTGCACTGTTTTGCAGACAATATTGTGGTTTTGGTTTGAGTTAAAGGAAGTAGCAAACTAGGTTATGATAACCAATAGTTTGCCTAAATGCAGGTCCATCATTAGACCTTTTATAGCTTGTAAGACTTGTTTCTCTACAAGCAACTTGCACTTGGAATTATATTGGTTGACAGCAAAATTTTGCATACTGGCTCATATGTTTATATTTTATTTATTTATTTATATGCTAACAGTTGAAGAGTTTGAGTACATGAACCATGTTTTCATTCTTTCAGTCCTCAGACTCAGAGGAGGTCTTGCCTTCTGGCCGGCGAGCATCTCTAGCTGACCTAGGCTCAGTGGAGGACGTCGAGGCTTTGAGTGTGCGTCAGTTAAAGGAAATCCTGGCCAGGAACTTTGTCAATTACAAGGGTTGCTGTGAAAAATGGGAACTGATGGAACGAGTCACACGCCTCTACCATGACCAGAAGGACCTGCAGAACCTAGGTGGGGCTTGTACATATGCATATTTTATTTTAACGAAGTGATGAATATAAGCAATAGATAAGATTAAACAAGTCCTGGAATATTTAATAACTCTTAGAAAAAAAATAGAAAAATACACAGATGTAAGGCACAAGCCTTTTTTAATATTCTTATGCTCATTCTCATGTGGCTTTATTTGCCTCTTTTGCAGTTTCTAATATCAGTGATGGAACAGGTAAGTTCATGGTGCTGCCTAAAGAATTTAGTTATTATTTGAGAAAAACTTTAGCTAAATTTACAATCTTACAATTGCAATAATTGTATCATATGCATTATAAGACTTGTGGCTGATAAGCTATTTAAATGGAGTATAACAGCTTTTAGCTTTTAGAGAATTTCAAATAATCCTGTTTTTAGCATTTAGATTCACACGAGTCTATGAAATATTGGAAATGGCATTTTGATGTGGTGGATGCATCTAATGAGGGGTGCACAATTAGCATAAATGCAATATAATGATTTTAAATATTTTTAGTAACCACAGTAAATGTTATTTCATTTTTATTAGGCTTGGTGAAACGAAAAAGTGCTAAACCCAGGTCTTGGGAAATCGCATGCCCTGCACATGTTTATTTCCCTGTTTTAACATGCCTTCAGTCCAATAAGGGCTTGTTTATGAGCTGATTAGTTATCTCATTTGTGTTTCGGAGCACTGAACAAGAGAGCTTACTCCCTGTATGTGAATGCTGTGCTATTCTCTCCAGCTACTTTGAATAAGTAACATCCATGCAATGTGTAATAATACAATAAGTCTTCAGATTCTTGTTGCTTTTGAGTAGTCATTCTGTGAAGTATATTAATACATTTTTAAATTCAATAATTTGTATTTCTGTCTTTTCTTGTTACATTTAGATGCAACAGCTGGTCCTAACGTTGAGGAAAACCTATGTAAGATCTGCATGGACTCGCCTATTGATTGTGTGCTGTTAGAATGTGGACACATGGTCACGTGCACAAAGTGTGGAAAACGTATGAATGAATGTCCCATCTGCAGGCAGTATGTGGTTCGGGCTGTGCATGTTTTCAGATCCTAAACGGATGCACCTTATCTGGGAGCGGAAACCAAGCAGTGGATTTATTTTTTATTTTTTATTTTTTATTTTTTTTCTCCCCCTCCCTTCTTCTTCTTCTTAACATAAAACCAGATTTGTGCTACTAATTGGCTCTTCTATTTCATCCTCTTGAAGTGCTGCACTTCCTAGCAGATGATTAGCTGATGTGTTTCTAATGGTAATGGCATCCTAGCAGTAACAAACCATTTGCATATTTTTGTTGTAGAATTGTTTTGCTGAAAGGTTTTTAACATGTTGCTTTAAGCAGTTGCACCAGTCAAACTGCTGGAAGGGCTATGCTGCTAATGGGCATTAGGATGTAGCATTGTTTGTTAAAGAGCCTATGAAACAAACTCCTGTTAACTCCAGTTAAACTGGAATTACAAATTGATGTCAGAAGTCATCTCTGTAACGGATAATGGTTAATGCTAGCAAATGGACACAAGCAAGGTGTTTGTACATGTAACTGGGCTTTTGTGTGGGTCACCAGTGGTGAACTAAGCTAATGTAATGTTTGATGAAGATAACATCCTCACAATACCCCCCCTGCAATTCATTTAAGAATGATCAGGACAAAGAATAGCAGTGCTTCAATGCTGAATTCAAGCTCCGCTGACGCTCCTGCTCATGTCTAAAAGTTCTCTTAAACTTGATTTCATAATTGCCTTAAAATGACCGCAAATAGAGGGAAATTGACTGAAGACCAGGAAAGAAGTTCTTAGTGATACCATGCGCATCATGTCTTTATCTCTTTTCCAGTAGAGTTCTCTATAGAATGTGTAAATGTGATCTCATTCAGGAGAAAGTTTTCAACAGAACAATCATGATTGTACCAATTCCATGTTATGAAATTGAACAGTTTTTGAAAAAACAAACCCTAGTGAGCATCTCCAGCAAACAAAATTGACTGTGCTATTTGTCAGTGTCAAGTTGAAAAAAAAAAAGACCATATCGTCACTGTTGTAACAGAACCTTGTTTTCATTTACATACTTAAAAATGGCAGCTACCATTTATTCTGCCAGAATTACGTGAATAGACCAATAGATAGTCTTTGGTGTGTGTTTTTTTTTTTTTTTTTTTTTTTTTTTTTTTTTTTTTTGTTTAAAGTTACTTTTGAGTAGAAGGTTTTGTTTCAGCACAGAATATTTCACAATTAGCCTTAAATGCATATTCTGCATATTGTAAATGTACATTTGTGCACATAAGTAGCACTTTTGGGCTGTGAACTGGAAATCCAGGGGGAGGGTGCCAAAATGAGATTATCTCAGCTGTCTAAGGTGCTCAAAGATGTTGAAATTACTGCTAATACATCTCGGTATGTTTTCCCAAAATTAGTGGATATAAATGGGCAAAGTTCTAAGTTGTTCATGCTAAAAGTTTGCTGTGGAGAGCCATGCAAATGATGTGTGCCTTATTGCACTTACAGAGCTGAGCAAATGGCGATTACCTCTGGGCTGACTCCATGGGAGGGTTAAATAAGTATGTTCAAGCTTTTCAAGCTAGGTAACCAAAGTTTGTTGTAAACTATGTCCAGCTACCCCTACTAATTGGTGAAAACTCTTAAGGTTAATTTGTAACACTCTTTAAATATTTGTATTAGAGGAAATGCAGTTTGTATTTCAGAACTTGTTCAACTTTGGTACTAATATCCAACATAAACTCCTTATCAGTCTGCTTTTATTTAATGAGAAACATTAGGTGGAGTAGATGCCCACACACTGTTGGACATGGTGTCCTAAAGAGGGTTCAACTGTTGTTTTTTTTTTTTTTTTTAAATAATGGAAGATTTTGCATGGTTTTTTCACATGGAGTACATGTGAGGCTGGTTTGTTGTAAATATGTAATGAATGGAGAATCATTTTCTTCTTAACATTCTTTTAGAGCTTTTTGTTCTTCTGAACTTCCTTTGTGAAACTGCTAATCCTACTGCTAACCCTCACTCAGGTCTGGAAAATCAGCTGCTCTAAACTGGTCAACTGGGTGCCTCGGGGCTTTATTCTCAAAAGAGCACTTCTCAAAAGTCTTGGCTGGAAAAACTGTAGACCAATAAAGGGACAGGGACCTGCACAGCTCTCATATTAGTGATTGGAGAAGAACTATTTGTAACAAAGCCTTAATGCTCAATTCTTTTGCAATAAAGAGTCTAGGTTTTCTATAGAAAAATTTTTTTTTAAAGTGGGGGATTAAAGATTAAAGAAGCTTCTAGGAATGCTGAGGTCTGGTTTTCTCTTCAACAGAAAAACATGCTTTTGTTTTGTAACAGTGTGATTTGATTAGTGTCAGATAAATGCATAAAATCTTTTAAATGGGTTGGGTGTAACAAATTTGCAAAAAGTATTTTTGAGAACATTGCTTTATTTTAAAAATCTGTACTTGAGAACCAAACAGAGATTTCTGGTGTGTTGATATTAGGTAATTTTGTATTAAAATACTTATTCTTGGCGTTGGAAGCTGGCTTGTTTTTTGCCTTTGAAAGAAGCCATGGTATGTATAAGCTGAAAGCAGAACCTGTTTGACCATTTCCAGGTATGTACTGGTAAGACAAACAATTTCTGCATTCAGTGATCTATTAGTAAAAAAAAAAGTATCCAATGGTTCTATTTATTGAGCTCATGGTACTGAGAGATGGCACAAGTTTTAAATATGTCTCATGTAGGTGGAGTACTTTTATAAGGTTATGGGTTCTTGTTATTTTGCTGGAGTAAATACAGTACTTCATCTGCTAGTAAATGATCTATCGAAAGCAAACAGTGTACATAAAGAAGAAATATGTTAAATTACATGTTTAAGGATTGTTACAATTAGTATCAGGCCTTGTTCTCTTGAAGTGGTTAGCAAAATGTCCGAGGGGTTCAAAGAAATCCTGTGCTAAACAATAACTGGAAAAAGAAACAAGCAAACAAACTTTTTCAGTGGTTTGTTAGATTGGAAGATGAGTATAGTTAAGAACTGCACTGAACGAGGATTGAGACGCGTTACTTTATTTATTTTTTTGACAGCAGTGACACCTGGTGGTTAAAAAATGTTTAGAATTTATCCACGTTTATGGATTTCAGTCACTCTTTCCTTTCGATGAATGAACTCAGCCCTTTTTATGCAAATGGAGGAGAAACATGGATTTTCTCTTGAGTGCAGTTCAATAAACTCCTTAACAATCTGGGCTTACTGGAGACCTGCTCAGAGATTACTCTCAAAGAAGTACAATGCGCTTAAAATATTTTCAGAGAAACACTGTGTGTCACAGTATTGTTTAATGTGAAAAGGGGTGTTTTCAGATTATCTTTTTCCTTGAAAAGATCCACTAAAATGAAATTCCATCAATCAAAGTGTCTTGAAGGCTCAGTGGTTTAGATGTGAAGAGTAATTCAGGGTGGATTAAGATGAAATGGTAAACTGTGGGGAACAATTTAAATATTGTATTTATTTATTTATTTATTTATTTTTTTAGGATAAATTTGCCTGGCAGTGCCTGCCCTTGTATAAATGCATTAAATAATATTGTTTTTTAATCCATAAAATCTCAAATATTATTGAACTATTTCCTCATCAAATAGCAATTACAGTGATTACCTGAAAACATGATCATGTGCTTAAATCTGAAAATCACATACATCCAAACATTCTTGTGGCCAGCCCAAAAACTTTGTTTCTGTTCTTTTTTGCAGAACGTTTTTAAATGCAGAGAGATTCAGAGTTTGACTTTCATTCTAAGCTTGATTTGGTGTCTTTTTGGAAAATCCAACTACTTCTACTGCTTCTTCACTCACTGTGGGAAATGAGCTTGCCGGATTTGAATATAAAAAAAAAAAAAAAACATTTTTATGTCCTCATATCATTCCCTGTGTTTCTGGCTGCCACACAACTCCAGAGCATAAAACATTTACTCCCATGCTTGCCCCAACAGCTGGCAAAGGTGGTCTTTTATTGAAATATTTTTCCTTTTTGTTTTCCAAACCTGATTTTTTGATTGAGGTTATTTTGCCTCTTTAGTTTTCCAACGATTTCAACTGCTTCTGGTTTTTGTCACATACTGTACATGCACCTCTGTGATGAGAGCACAGGTAGAATTACCTTTTGATAAACTTTTTAGACTTTTAACTTAGAATTGTAGCTGTTTTAACTGATTAAACTTTGCATGTAGATGATTCTTGTGCATCACCATTAGAGTCTTAATATTCGTCTTTAGCAACGATGTGATGTGACTGTGAGTAGATTTTTCTTGATCTGAAGTCCTGTTGCAACTTGATTTCTTAATGACATTTCAGACAGTGGAAATTACATGATGCCTGTAATTGATATCTTTAATTTCCAGAGATCTTTAGTATTAGATCCTCAGCTGCCAAGATGAGCCCATAACTCGTGTGTTCAAACACAAAACCCTGGAAAATTTAAGTAGGCATACAGTGGTTACACTAAAAAAAAATAAAATAATTTTTTTTTTCCCTCCTATTCTCTATGCAATTTAGTGAATAAAAGTGAGCAAATGATTCTGTTTTTAAACTTGAACTGAAATTCGATTTAGGGTTTCAAAACATTTTGCATACATATATATTTGTTACCAATATCTGCAAGTGTTCAGTGAGATATCATATATCATAACTGATCATCTCAGTGCAGTGGCTCCTATCGAGGGAGCGTTAGCAGGCAGCAGGTGAACATTCAGCTCTGATGATTCAGATTCAGGAAAAACGTAGCACTTAAGAGCGAAATCCTGTTGGATAAATTACTGGATCAAAGTAAAGTCAGAGGAATTATATCTAAACTGTCCAGAATCAAATACTAAACCATTTGGAATGTCTCTGTTCATTTTACAATTGAAATTCTGTAAAACCAGTGGGTTTCTGTTTTTACATACATTTGAGGATTTGAAAATAAAAAAGGAATAAAATAAATGTGTAATACATAATTAGCTTTAGCTAATTAACAGGGCAGTTTAGTCACTCAGCCACAAGTATAGATCATGGTTTTGAATATGTTTCACTTGGCTCAGCAAAATGAGCTGAAATGGGGCACAGCAGAGACTCTAGATGAGCTGATTAGTCATTTCTGTACTGTCATTCACCTTCAAATGAAAAAGCTTTGGCTTCTATCTGAACACTGCCTGTTTCAAAAGCAATCTGCAGTAATGCACAAGTTTCTGCAGGAAGTAGCATTAATGCAAGAAGTTATTGCTATAGATTGTATCCATGAATCTTTTAGTTTAGTTTTAGTTTAAAAGAAACACTTTTGAACCTTGACAATACCGTGATATGGATTTCACTTTATGGCCCTTTTCAGTTTTCTGGAAGATAAAACAACACAATTCAGGCTTTAATGTATGCATCCTTAAGTTCCTTACTTTTACTCAATACAGCAATGCATGGTCACAGGGGTATTTCCCTCTGAAATGCTAATTTAAGAAGTTTCAGATGAAAGATTCAGCATTGAAAAGACAGGCTTCATCACCTAAGGTAAGTACTTCAGTTAATAACACACCATGTCTTAATGTAAACATGTACAGTGCTCATTCAAATAGAAATTTAAATACTGTATGTTTTGTGCAAAATGGTGTGTCTGCCCTGACACACATCTAAGACCAGGTGTGCCTTATGATCCTTGTGGTTTCAGTGTGCTAGTCTGCAACCACTTACACCCAAACCTCAACTATTATGGCTGTTAGAAGCCCCTCATTAATGCATTAAAATATCAGTGTGCTTTTTAAAAATTGAGATCTAAGTGTAACTGCTATCTTGCGTCTTGAACCTTTCATTAATTTTTATTTACCTACTTTCTGCTTAATGTGCATGTAGTCTAGCGATAAAATGCTCAATGTTGGCTAAAAGCTCTCCTTTAAATTCCAAAAGTAACGCATACAAGAGCATCTCCGTGATTGGTGAAATAATTTTTCTATCAGTTATTTGTATCGTTAATTATTATATTCGAAAATATGTATATTTGAAATGTTCAGGTTTAATTTTTTTTTATATTTTAAATATACTTCTTTATTATTTGTTCTCTAACCTTCGTGCTGTCAAGCAGTTTGGGGAAACAGCCAATGGGGTTCTAGTTGGTGCGACGCGTCATTGTCTAGCTCAGCCAATCAGCGAGCAGAGCCGCGTGCCACCGCCAAGCTTGTGTGTGGAGCTGGGCTCTCAGGAAGTGGAGTTGGCGGCCGGCAGGAGCGGGGCGCTGCTGCTGAGGCTGCTCAAAGTTGGTTCTTTGTGATTCTGCGCTTGCTTTTCGGAATTTTTCGAGCGGAGGACGCGACGGAGAGCTCGGGTAAGTTTGTGCAGGGCGTGTTTAGTGGGTATGTGAGTGTTTTTGCGGGGTCTGAGTGGATTTAAACCTGGAGGCGGCGGTTTGATCTGAGCTCTGCTGTGCCGGAGCGCCGAGCTGCGGCCACAACACAAACTTCAATTCGGAGTTTTAAACCGCGCAATAAACTGAGGATGAAGCCCGAAACTAAGTCTGTTTAGCCCGGGACGGAGTAGAAACGCCACCCAGCTCATTATCTAAACGTCTGCTCTCGAGTTTGGTGGGACTTTCACAGGCTCGCTTTTCTGAAACAACAGTCGGGGGTAACGGACGTGCTGCACCTGAAAGTTCCCAAACTAACACACCCGGAGTAGCGTTTTCATATTCCTGCTGCATGTTTGTGCTCATAATCCAGGTTCATTTAAACACAGCTGCGAAAAATGTACTCCTGTAGGTGTATGGTTAAGTTTCCGAACCTCCTATTTACCTAAACAAAAAGCGAAAACCCGGAGAAGTTTATTTTCAGCAGTTTTCTGTTTTGGGTCCGTGTGGTGTTTTGTTGTTGAGTCGAGTGTTGTATTTTTGTCTCTTTTTTTTTTTGCTGTTGCTCTGGTGTTCGTTGTTATTGTGGTGGTGATGTCGCTGTTGTTGTTTTTGTTGTGCTCTTCTGATGTTGCCGTTGTTTTTGCTGTGCTCTTGTAGTAGTGGTGTTGGTGTTGGTGTGGTGTTTTGTTTAAGGTGCCTGTACAAAGACAGACAGCAGCCTGGCTGAGCTGTTCACTGAGCCGGGCGTTGCTGTCAGCTTGCAGTTTGCACATTTCCGCTCGTGCAGAAGGGACTGTGTGGACAGGACTCGGCCTGTTGTTGACTTGGTTAAAACTGAATTTCCAGAGCTAACCGGCCTTGAAACTGTCTGACATCTTTTGCATTCTGTTGTTGTTCTTTTGTTTGTTTTATTCAGGCCGTTAATGACAATGCTGTTACACACAGATATGTAGAAACAGTTGGATTTCTTTGTGATATTTCAATCTTCTGCCTGCATGTGATCTTCCTCCAGCACTACCCTGTAATATTACACTTTGGTGGGATCAGCTGGTTAACTGTTAGAGAGAATTAACTCCTATACACATCCTATGTTTATCCCTGTAGTATTTTCAGATTAATTGAGTGTTATGTGTTCATTTGTCCCTCTTTCATGTAAGTATGCATGTAGTCAGTGTTTTCCCCTAGGCCAAATCTTGCTGCTGAAGTAATTTAGGAGTTGCATGAAATAACCTGGCCTCCACCTGCCTCCAAGTTTGAAAATGGAGTTATTTTGCATCAATGGTCCGTTAAACTATTACCACTTGTATATTCTGTAGATATGTTCTGTAATTGGGCCAATAAGGTCTTAAGTCTATTGAAGTTGACCTGAAATCAAAATTAACCCTTTTCCCTCATAGTGAATTCCCCTGGTTGTATAAAGTGCACAAGTCATGATATATAATTTAAATTTGTAAGCTTCCTTCCACATGTAATTCCTTTGGCCTGTCTCTAAAATGTCTTTTGGTTTTTGAGTACATTACCATGCGCCAGTGGACTAAGAAAAATGTTAGCAAAAAGTATAATTTGACATCCGGATCCACCTCATTCAGTCACTGGAGTGGAAATCATCAGCTCACTTAGAGACCCTCCCTGGTGGGATTGAGAAAAGGAAAGCGCTTTCTGCTGTCCATGTTACATGAGCTTTAAAATATAATTTATATTCACATGTGTGTGAGCTGGTTAGCACTTCCTCTCTGTAAATTGCAATGCATGACAGACTAGCTGTTGCAAAAAAGTGTATGGAAAGAAGAATCTCAAAAACAAGTATGAATTTCTTTTTTTGGGCCTTCAGTGACTAAGCTGATATAACTGTTGAGGACCATTGTTAGAATTATTAATTTTACTTAACGTTTTTGGTGCATTAGTGATAAAAGATTATGAATAATGTCTTACTGGCTTGCTTAATGTACTGAAGGTTAGGACAGGCTGTCAGATTTGAAGCAGACATCTGTTCGTCCTATGCAAACAGCCAACAGCCTGTACATTTAATCCCTTGTGTGGAGGGGAGGGGAAACAAGCCCCCCACCAGGAGCTCATAGAGTGACAGGTGTCTTTCCCCCTCCCTGGTACTGGGTACCTCAGGGTACATGTGCATGTTTTGTGCACAGAAAGAAACGAACAGCAATTTTAAACAGTGTGCAGCATTTGCTGCAAATATATATCAAAGCAGGATTTGGCATAACTTTAATAAGGGCAAATATCATGCAGAATCTAATTGCTCTTTTAAAGAAATGTTTGATTTAGTTTGTAAACATTAAATCTGTATAGAAAACCTAGTTGCATAAAAATAACTCATTTGAATAAACACTTTTTGATCACAAAAAAGCCAACACATTTCCATATATTTATAAAGCTTTAGCGCAGTCCGTTATAAGGACTGCTCGGCTTGAATAGCTTTTTAGAATAAGACACAATGCAGGGCATCTAATCAGGAAAGAGCTAATTTACATACATCAGTCTTTAAGCCACCTTTACCAAAAACAGCCTCTTCAATTCTAAAACTTATAAATGGCCAAAAATGTACTGATTTGATCATCTTGTGAGACTGAAGCATGTATGAGTTCCAGAGGAAGACCATGTATCCCTTTTGGCGCCATTTCCCAGCTGTCTTGCTCTGCACCGCATGCTCTAGAGTCACTGTAATGTCCCATGGGATGTGCAAACGCACTGGTGTTGTTGTGTGAATTTAGCATATAAGCCTAAGCTAAGAGAGAATACATTACTTTGATTCACTGTTACTCTGGTAAAGAGTCTCCTGGTTTCTCCTTAACCAGGACTTTAATTATGTAATTTTCAGGACAAATGTTCAATTTCGAATAATACGATTTTAGCTGAAATGCTATTTACAGGCCTCCAAAGATTTTCTTTGGGAACCTTCACAGCTTTTTTTTGTAATGTTAGTTGGCTTTCACAGTGACACTGGATGAGGCAATAATAAACATTAAGTGGGGATACTTGCAGGATATTGCAAGATAACCTTACTAAACCAGGGCCAACTCATTAACTCATTCTTGTAACACATTGCAGCAACACATGTAAACATTTAATGTAACCTGGTTAAAGCCAGATCTACATGTTCTGCATACTCTTCCTAATCTTCAATGCACAAAATGGGATGAAATTAAAAATATGAAATAAAATCTTGCTATATTATTGTGCATTTGTGCAAGTTAAGAATCAATTTTCTGCCTAATAGGTTGTGTTGGTGGGAAAAAAAAAATTGCATAAAAATGGAACGATATGGACATTTTTTTTTTTTCTTCTTCAGGCAACAAGATGTATCTTGTCTTACTGCCCAGATCCAGCATGTGCAAGATGAGGCTTTGTGTGTGACCTGACCTAATCCCAATGTCCTCCCCCTTCTTTGCCTGCCCTCTGTGTATCCCATGCTAATCAGTTTGTCTGTAGAGGTGAAGGGCTTCCTGGTCACTTACCATGACACATTAATGGCTTTTGGAACCCATAAAGCCTTGAGAGTACCTTCAGCTTCATTTATGCTGACGCAAATGATACAGCCCCCAGAGGGCGGTGAATAAGTTCAAGGTCTGAAAACCTTCTGTACGTTCAGCTCTAAGAAATTTTGTTTAGGCACATAGTATAGTTTGGCCTATGCATTTCAGTCGTATAACCATGCTGGATGACCCCGTTGCCATGGTGACAGACTGAGCTGTGCTAGTGACAGATGGAGGGGGTCACAGAGTGGAGAGAGAGAGTAATGGTCTATCTGAGAAAGAGTGCTGCACCCCAACGCTGCCACCCTCCCAAATTCAGTATAACTCACCCCAATCACATCGGAGTGTTGCCTAGCCTTTCACAAAACGTCCCTACGGGCTAATATAGTGGTTAACCCTTTATCTCCCAGTTCTGCTTGTGAGTGTTACTCATTTGCTATGATCCTTTCATTTTAATAGGTTGGGTATCAGTCCAATCTTATCCTGATCCTATATGTTTTCTTGCAGCACTGAGGCATGTTTTCAGAAGTAAACCCATGGTTCAAAGGTCTACAATGTGCAATTCGGGAATAACTGCAGTGTCTGTGATTTGGCTGCTCTTGAGCTGGTACCCTTTCATCAGAAACTAGTATAACAGAAAACATTTTTTTTTTTTTTTTTTTTAAAGCATCACATCTTTTTTTTTTTTTTTTTGCCCTTACGAGCCCTGCCACACCATTCCATTGTTCTAATGCTAAAACTAGAAGAACTGAAGGAAGGTGCAAAGTTTTTATTGAAACATCACAAATGCATTGTTAATATGCGTCTTGCGTAACAAAACAAAACCTTATCCATCTTGTTTAAGGATAACACTGCTCTTGTCCTAGGAGATATGTGACCAACATTGAGGGACTCCCAGCAGCCCCCCCCCCCCCCCTTCCAAAAAAGCATTGTTCTTTACTAGTGCTCCCAGACTCCAGCTCTAGCAGAGTCACCTCTTCCAGGTCAGCAGCCTTGAGTTACTCGTGTAGTAGACAAATGTTTTTTTTTTTTTTTTTTTTGTAAAGTGGCATTAGTTTGTAAGATAATGCACAAAAATATCTAAATCAGTTTTGTATAAGCAGCAGTAGTATTTGCATGAAATATTTGTCTAAACATTTGTATATATTTTTAATTAAACATTTGTTGACAGTTATTGTACACCTGAATATGAGAAGATTTAGCTTTGATAGGTTCTCTAAAATATACTCTGCTAAAATATAGTAGTTATTTAAATAAATCTTATTTCAGGTGAAACCAGGTGAATGTCCTCCCAATTTCTACCTTTTAAACAACTTTATGTATTAACATCAGCAGATATTTACAGGAAAGTAAAAAGTAACGTTTATTATGTTTCTTGTGCACCCTTAAGTTTAACTTTGCACATTAATCAAAATGCGAATAGTGAATGCTAGATACTGGCGTGTATGGTGATGGTAAAAATAGTCATAGACCAATGCAGTTGATTGCTGTGTCAGTTAGACTTAGACTTTTAAGGTAGACGAAGCAAGCAGAGTTGTTGCGTTTCTTTAAATACCTTAATTAATACATATTTATTGATACAGCTGCAACTAAATACATACATTAATAATAAAAAACTGATTTAATTGATCAGCAGATAAATGCTTGGGCATCTCTTTTGTTTCAAGGAATGATCCTGGTTCTGTGATGACTAGTAATTTGCATGGGACTTCAGAATGGTTAACAAAGATAATAAATGTCCTTCGTGCTTGTTATCAAAATATAGTTTTAGCCTGTACTGCTTAACAGCTTCACCTGCTGCCACGTCTTAGTCAGCAACAAGTTGTCTCTGGTGTCATGTCTTTGATGCTATGCACTTAACCCTTTGTGTCCAGTGCTCTATTGTATGTGGGGGGTGAACTCCTGCTTATTCAGGAAAAGAGAGAATGATAAACAAAAGGGAAGACATTGAGAAAAAAGGAGACCTCCAGTCCCTCTGAAGGGCTTCGAGGTTCCTCTGTTCAGCCTCGCCCCTGCAGGACAAAAGGTCTTTATGTGTGTCTCAAACGGGGGGCTGTAGGGATATACTGGGGGGGTTCTGGGCAGCAGAGCCTTTTTATCTACTCACTGCATTCTTCCTCTCCCCTCTGACACAGCCAGGCTTACCAGCTGTCGGCTTTATGCCTCAGCCATGCTGCTCCTCACCAAAACTGTTCACAGAGACACACGCTCCGACACAGTTGGCTGAAGTGAAGCAGGACAGCATCTGATTGGCTAATTTAACTCTGTTGATACGTCACTGATCGCTTCCATTTGTTCCACAAACATCTTTACAAACTTATTTCTCCTATATCAAAGCTGTAGGGCGGAACTTCACTCTCATATCAATGTACTTTTGAGGTTCTTTACAGTCACAGTGTGTGGGATTTAAAATGATCACTTGCTAAATGTCATTGAGTTTCAATATTGCTGAATGCAGACTACATCCAAACTCCTGCTTCTGTTTCCTTTCTCGGTAGTCTTGCTTACAACAGCAGAGTTAGCTTATTGTTCAGAATTTGCCAAACACTTCTATAAAAAAAGCAGGTGGTCAAACATTATGTCTATTTCCTAGTGACTAGCTTTAAATAGCATTTGATATGTAATGTAATTGAAATATTTGTTAGAAAATGGCTGAAATTTTTATCTTTTCACTTGCATCTGAATGAATGTCCTGCTAAGAAAAATGTAAATATATAATATATTATAGCAGTTTCTTGTTGTTTATCAGTTTTCAAGACTAGTTTTCTACTGTAAAAGGTATGACAGTTTGCGTTTATAGGTTGATTACAGTGCAAACAGTGGTTTGTATGTTTGTAAACTAGCATTACTGCACAGCATTTTCCAGAAGGTTCAGTGCGATCTTTTTCATGACTTCATTTCTCTTGTCCATGTACATGTTTTGGATGAAAAATGGCCTGATTTATGAACTCTCTTAGTCTTTTTATATTTTTGAAAAGGCTGTCTTGGCTGAATAGAAGTGATGATTATTCATCAGACAGTGCTCCTCTGAGGCTCAGGCAGCTGTGCAGCCACATTCACAAACAGACAGCAGGTGCATAAAAGGAGTGCAAACAGAACATCTTAAGTGGAACAAGCCATTTACAACTTTTGCCTTCTGCAGGTGGTGAATTTGCATCAAAGTATTTTTCTGTCCGTTAAAAAGCTGCTTGGAGTTTAACGAATCTGTTATTATCTTCATAAATAAAATTTGAAGCAGGAACATGGGTTCTGTTTCATTTTTAATGTATGAGGATTGGTATAATATAATGGCTGTATTGAGGCTTTTGAGTAAACTGCTGATAAACTAATTAAACAAACTAAATTGAAGAAATTCGGCTAATTCACAAAAGCTCAAATCAGGCCACTTTTAAATGCCTTATTATTCAGCTAAAGAAAATACTTTTAGTTTTTTTTTTTTGTTTTTGTTTTTGTTTTTTTTGACTATCCAATTAGTGATTTTAGATTTTCAATGTAGACACCTGGAGCAGAATACTCAAGCAGCACTGGACACCTCTGCTTTGCGTACTTTAACTGATGTGAAAAGCAGAGGTTGCATTTCATTGTTTTTCCTCGATGTGCTGTGTTTCACAATGGCAAATTGTCACTTTCACTTCACTTCGTATGTCAGAAAAGTCTATAATGTTGTTTTTTTTGTATGTAATTATTTGCAGAAAGTTTGTTCTATGCAATTTGGAGAATCTTAAATGGCCTGTGCATGAAGATATGACCTAAAGGAACAGATACAATCATATCCATCACATTTAAAAATTCTCCTTCTCGCTTTAAACAGAACATGCAACTTTTAATTCATCTGTCAAACCAATAGAATGCAAGTTCAGAATGTTTTAGATGCGAGGATAAACCCCCTCCCCTTCAATTAAAACCTGTGTGTTTTTGTTTTTTTTCCCTCAGTTGGCAGTTTGTGAAATGTAAAACTGACTTTTTTTTGTGTTTGTTATATTTTTTTGCATGCAGGAGGCTGGGCAGTACTGAGAAGGGGTGGTCTCTAGTTCAAGCAGCTTCAACATATTTCTTGTATGATGGCCAATGCAGTAAGTGTTAACTCTTTCCTTTTATCTTAGATTTGTAAAAATGGGAGAATATGGTGAGAAAGATGCTTGTGTTTACAAATGTAGCTTTATGTGTTTAGTTTTCTGCTGTGATGAATGTTCTCAAGTCACTTTTAAATCTGATTTTTTTTTTTTTTTTTTTTTGGATACTGAGAATGCATCCAGTTTGCTTTTACATTTCATAAACTGTCTTTTAATCTTCCAATGGCATATTCATTGCTAATATTTTTATTACCCTCACCTATCTCAGTTGTGCATGTCCACTCTTTCCTTTCTTTTTTCTGTTTCACTATTTCATGGTTATTTTACTTTATCTTTTTAATGTGGGTTCACTGATGCCTGCCTTTGCCACTGTTCTATAGCAATTTCTTTGTCCTTAGTTGGTCTATATTTGTGTCAAATTGATGTAGCAATGACCTTTGTGACCTTTCAGCCTAATGAATGGACGTCTTGGTAAACTCTATTGACATCTGTAGCCTATTTTTTTGCTTGTTGGCAGAGTGGAACTAAATTGCACTTGTTACTAATGGCTATAGAAAGTAGGATTGTATGGGGAAGTAATTTAATTTGAAAAGCTGTGATGCCCAGTTTTCTGCTGAATGCATCTTAAAGCCCAGATTTGTAATTCCCAGACATGCACTCCATACTGCCGAAGAAAGAAAGAAGTTCAAAGTGTTTTTGCTGAGATATTGTTGATGTAAAGTTTAAGCCAAACAAACTTTGGCATTTAATAACTGAATTTAGTGCAGCATTGTAGTCATTTTAGATCTAGTTTTAGATGGTCATGGCATTAAATAGAAATACTAGATTTTATTCAATATAGTTATACATGTACAAAGACAAAAAATATTTATGTGCAATGTCAGGACCTGCTGGAAGATGCTTATGACTATGTTTATTTTCACAGTACCTAGCAAAAATGAATGGATAGTACCTAATTTCTAATAATGTTTCCACATTGTTTCTTTCTTACAGGTTGGTGCTACACCGCTCTGTGCTGATTTAAAGGCATTTTTGAGTACCCAGAGCCTACCAAAAGGTAAGACTAACTAGCCTATTAAGAGAGATCTGTTTCAATTTTATTGCTTTTTTTGGTAAGAGTTCATGGACTTGGGATTTGCAAAGCAAACCCAAGGGCATGATTTCTTGCATAGGGCTTTGTATAATAGCATGGGAAATTAGCTATATCCTAAGATCTTTTGTGTATGTGAAGAGATGTCAAGTCATAAAAGATTTCTAGAGCTTACTCATTGCTCTTGTCAGGCCAGGCAAAGTGATTTCCCATCTCACTCTATGCATGTGAGTGAGAGTGTTTGCATGTGGGGAGAGTAAGCAGGCTGTTGGGTGTCCTGTGAATGGGGAGCCGTGTAGTCGGCCAAACTCTATGCTCACACAGCAATGTCTCGCTGTCTTCTCAAGTTTCTTTTGAATGGTAACAAAGGGAAAAGGGAAAAGGCATATATGAGAGGTGGTGCTAAGCCAAAGCTTTGCAGCACTGCTGGAACTTTTTAGAACCATGTAGTCTACTTCTCTCTTGTTCCTTCTTATCTCTTCGTTTCCTATGTTGATCTTTAAACACGGTTATGGCTTTAAAGGATGTTTGCGCGTTCATTGGTGATAAGTTGCAAATGATGAGCCCAAAGAGGAAAAATTGAAGTAAATGAATATTCAACCTATATATTTATAACTTGAGTGCTTAAACAGAAGAGTTTGTGTGAACACAACTGAAGACTTTGTTCCTTGTAAAGATCTTAAAAATGTAATTATTCAAGGAACTATTCTTGAATTGAAACTTGGGGCTTTGTTATAATTACATTTAGTTATAATAATATAATAATTGTTATAATCATTCTAATCACTTAATTTCATTCTCTCTATTAAAGAGTTTCATGCTTCTTTAAAGGATGTCACAAAAGATCAATAGATGCTGGCAGCCTTTTTAAAGGACAAAGAGAGGTTGGAAGACATCATGTAAGATTGTTTTTGGCTCATAAAACTGCTCATATGTGAATAGAAATGGTCAGAAAACTGTAGATTATGAATGCATAGCTCTTTAACAAAGCCTTTGTTGTTGCTGGTTTAATCAAACCAGCAAGCTACTACAGATATCTTCAGTTATTCAGGCTACTGTAGAACCAAATGAACTTGCATTACAGTTTATGCAACAGGTCTGTTAGCGTAGTCTTTCTGGAAAAATGTCATTTGAACAAAAACAAATAGATTCTTCTGCAATTAGAAACATTGTAAACCTGGTGTGAATACAGGCCTCTTCCGGTATTCCAAGTTGTTCTCCCCACCACTGGTCTATAGTTCCTGTGTAGCAATATGTTCAGGGGGAGGGGAGGAGTGTTTTTCTCTGTGTGTGCGTGCTCCTGTGTACGCATGTGTGTGAAGGGGACTGGGCTTGAAGTTTGAGTGGGAGACTTATGAAAGAGAGGTAGACCGAGGGAGAAGGGTGGGAAGTATGGAAATACTGGTCGTTTCCCTTCAAAAACAAACAGGTAATATATGCTGAGTTTTTAAACCCTGTTTGCTCCAGACACTTAAGGTTCTTTATTTTATGTTCTTGTAGTTTCTGTATATGGTGCTAATAAAGCACTGTGTGAGGAAATTTGCAATTTTCCCCTCTTATGTGTTTTGCATGTGTTTTGCTGTCCATTTAATCTGAAGAAACATGGCAATATGAGTCATAAATGGTGAATGCATTAGACCTGTATGACATTGTAATCTAATTTTTTGTTGGGCATGTATGCATGCACATGTAAGCATGCTGGCCTGAAGCTCAGCTGTATTCTAATGAAGCATTGCTCATTGTTGCTTTATAGAGAGAGGCACTGACGCATTCCTCTGCTGAGGCCCATCCTGATGCAGCCATGTCTAAAGCATACAGTCTCAGCCACTGGCCAGCAGAAAAAAAAACTTTAAAACGACTATGGTCTTATTTTAATACTTAAATCTACCAAATTAATTGAATATAGGTGCTAAATGAAATACATTAAAATACTTAAAAGAAGAAAAAACATTTTTCTAATGGAGATGTAGATAGTGTTCCTCATACTGTTATTGCTGCTGATCCCAGTAATAAAAATAAGTAGAAATGTTAATGTTCACTGATTCTTTGATTAACAACTCACAAGGGTTTTAGTTGATTAAGCTGAAAAAATTTATAATTTTGAATTAATGTCATCACAGTTGTATTTGGAGCTGCTAGCTTTAGAGACCTAAAATCAGACCTGCACGTCCTTTGAGTCATCAGTTGTGTCTGAGAAGTATTTCATCTCCTTAGTATAATATTAAAGATCTCTCTTATCATCATAATCAGCATTTTCTAATACTTATTGAGGTGTTCAAAGGTGTTCCCAGATCAAGCAAGATTCAAGTTATTCAAGATACTTCAAGCTCCTCCCAGATGTTTGAGCTTCTCACCTTATCCAAAAAGGGTTTGCCCATAAGCATTCTCATTTTCAGGCAACTACCAAAGGCTTGTGACCATAGGATTTAGAACTTCTATCAGATGATAAATTGAGAGCTGTGCCTTCTGGATTAGTTCCCTTCTCACCACAGCCATCCATATCCTGTCAATTTCATGCACAGTTCACTCTAAACTTGAAGGTGAAAGCTGTTTTTTCCCAGCCTAGAATCATGACCACAGATTTGAAGGTGCTGATCCTCCCAGTTTGTCTGTGTCTTTGATAAATGAAATGAAAAGTTCTCATTTGAAAACTAGTTAATATTTAAAGCAGTAGGCAATGTAATGGGTGATACAACTATGAATAATGCAATCTGTACAAATGGTGTTCCATTATTCATAATTGTTCTTCAAGGGTTTGAGCAAATCTCAGCTGTGAGACATATTTGAAAATCAAACTGGGATTTGGTGTTGTTACTCCTGAAGAGGATGTGAGGTGATAAGCATGGTCCTCAGGAAATCCATTAAGTTAGATATTGAAGAATTATTTAATAGACTGAATAAAACTGGTCTGCAAAAGTGTTCATTTTGGCAGCTAATTTATATTTAGTCTTAGTTTTACTCTAGTTTTAGTCCCATTTTGGGCATTTCTATCAGTTTTAGTTGACAAAATTTGTTACAAAAGTAACATTTAGTTATGTTTGTCAACTTTAAAGTCAGGATTTTTAGTCAAAATGTTTCCAGCTTTTTCCACATATGTCTATATATGTCCACCATATATAGAAACGTAGGTATAATTTATAGCTTGTTCATAGTCAAGTTCTGCATGTTTCACTAAAACTTTGAAGCTAGCAAACTGAAATTAGCCAGCCAATGTTATCCTAGCTAATACTAACTTTTTTTTAAGGTAACTTGCTTTCAGGCTGTCGTCTTATGAGCATATTTGCCATTAAAGCTGACAAAACTGACTGCCCAATAACACTGATTGGCAAACTTTATTTGCTTATAGCGGGATGTATCATTTCACACTTGGCTAACGTGCCATGGCATAAACGGTGCCTCTTGAGGTTTGTTGTTTTTTCCAGTTATTTTGAAGCTACTGGGCACATACCTTTAAACCAATGCAACCAAATAAAGGGGTATTGTGATATGTAGCGATTAGGGAGCAGCTTGAGGACACCCTGGAGAGATGGAGATATGCTCTAGAACAGAGAGAAATGAAAGTGAGTAGGACAAAGACAGAATACGAGAGTGTGAACAAAAGGGAAGAAAGTGAAGTGGTTTGGATGCAAGAAGTAGAAGTGACAAAGGTGGAGGAATTTAAATACTTGGGATCAACAGTTCAGAGTTATGGGAAATGTGGAAGAGAGGTGAAGAAATGAGTTCGGGCAGGTTGGAAAGATTGTCAGGAGTGATCTATGACAGATGGGTGCCACAGGTGTGAAAGGGAAGCTTTTTAGGACGGTACTGAGACCAGCTGTGCTATACAATATGCTATCTAGGCATCATAGTTAAAGATGCTGAGATTTTCGACGAGGATGGACAGGATTAGAAATTAGTATATTAGAGGGACAGCTCAGATTGGAAGATTTGGAGAGACAGTTAGAAAAGCAGGATTGTGTTGGTTTGAACATGTTCAGAGGAAGATGAGGATTATATTGGGAGAAGGATGTTGAGGACAGAGCCAGGAAAAAAGGAAGGCCAAAGAGGAGGTTTATGGACGTGGTGAGAGAGGAGGTGGTCCGGGTGAATTGCGTGCAGAAGACCAGAAGAAATGGAAACTGATGATCCACTTTGGTGACCCCTAATGGGAGAAGCTGAAAGAATAAGACAGGGATGCATTGCTTATATTAACACGCAAGCTAGATGCATTTTCAATGTCTGAGTCCAGGTGTTAAATTTTTTTTGTCTTGTTTAATCTCAACAAAAACATAAATTTTATATATATATGTTACTGTTGTTTTTTTTTGTCACAACTTTATAATAAAAGATCTGTTTTTAGCTTTTCAATGTCTTTCTTGCTAGATAATAATGAAACTTTCTTGTTTCATGTAAAAAAAAAAAATGTTTTTTCTTGTTTCATGTGTTTTTTTTTTTTTTCTTCCTCCTTTTGCCTGTAACAGAATTATAGTATATACAAAAAGAAACCTATAGGAAAGGAAAAGTTTTCCAGCTTTCAAGCATCGCAGAGCAATGAGAATTTATACGTTTCGGTTGGGTGGAATTGCTGTATGGGTACTGTTCAACTAACTGATATATAGGAAATTATGAACCTTACATTTATACCAGTGTAAGCTTCTGAAAAGGTTTTGGTATGTGGAATTGGTATATGCTAACAGGATCCTAAGACTTCAAATTTTCATATCTTTAGCAGCATTAGCATTTTTTGATGACACGATCTTTAAGAGCATGGTGTGTGGGCATGTTTGATATTTACTACTGTATGCAGACAGTGTATAGTGTTCCTTCTTGAATGTGCATGTTATAAGGGCCACTTGTATTGCCTTGCATTCATATGCAACAGTCTTGAGGGAATTGGCATTCCTATTCAAACACTGAGACCCTAAGAAAATGAACCCTTTTTACCCTTTGAGCACGTCACAGCAAGTGTTGTGTGCTGTGTGAATCTACTGAACCACACTAGGGCTTTTCAGCAGTTTTGCAGCACAGCCTCTTGTCAGTGATCCTTTCTTTTTTAAAAAATATGTAAAATATGCGACTTTAAAGTCCTTTTTGGGACATCTTTTTTTTCCTAAAATCTGCAAGGCTATTGACAGATTATTCTATTATTCTACATTATTCTATAATGGCATTATCTACCAAAACCTCTAACTGAGTAATTGTGTGCAGTCAGATCCATCATTCATCTCAGGTTGAAGTGCTTAAAGCTATTTTTGTTTGAAAACTAATTGTCACAAAGGTGACATAACTGAATCCAAAACTACTTCTGCTTTTTCATCTTTACTGTGTAATATTGTTGAGTGATTTTATTTTACCACTGCAGACATTAGCCTGATATTTGTTTGTTGTTCTCTTATGCAGGTAACATTTCCCTTGTAGCGCCATCCAACTACAGCCCTGCCACCAAGATTACTTTAGGTGCCGTGAATTCGAATTTGGGAGCACAGACGGTGAGCTTCTACACTTGTAGCCTCTCATGAACACACAAGTTCACACATATGTTAAGCTTGTTTTAGTACCAGATCTACCCAAATCACAATGCTCTCTATTCTGTGACCCTACATTTTTTAAATTGGTATCATTCTTTTGCCTTACATAAACAGACTGAAGAAGTACATATCTGTTGGTTAGCTGTATCTGGTTCTTTAGAACAGGAAAAAACATTTAAAGGAACTTCAGGACTAGGCAGACTAGGGTCCTAAATGGAATAGTTAAACTTTGTTTGTTAATACTGATTTTATTCATACTGCTTAGGTGTGCTTTACTGCTGCTGTTGTTGGTTCCTTCTTAGATTTCCCTTTTTAAAATAGATATTTATTCATGTTGAAAACAATTAACTGTGCAGGTTTTTGATTCATCACCCTTGCATCAGCATGTTCAAAAAGCTTTTTTTACAAAAGTAAATTTTAAACGGGCAGCGGTGGCCTAGTGGTTAGGGAGTTGGCCACAGAAGTGGAAGATTGTGGGTTCAAACCCCTTACCAGTAGGTTGCCCTGAGGTACCGTCCCCATCACTGCTCCACGGGTGCTTTCATTGCTGCCCCCTGCTTCACGGTGTGTGTTTGTGCATGGGTTAAATGCAGAGATCCAATTTCGTTGTGGTGTGCTGCGCTTCACTTTTTTTCAATTTTTTTTTTTATTTAAACATGAAGGCAGGAAGCAGTGTGTGTATATAATAAATAAATAAATAAATAATTTAGTGTGTGTGTGTGTATATATGTGTGTGTGTGTGTATGTGTGTGTGTGTGTGTGTGTGTGTGTGTGTGTGTGTGTATATATATATATATATATATATATATATATAATATAAACAACTAAGCTTCAGTTTTAACACTAATACTGATTATCATAATTTTCTACCAAATAAGGACTCATTCTCATTCATCTACTGGTATAAGGGGAACATCTCCAGTCTAATGTGTAGTTCACCAAGTGTTTGGTTGTAATGGTTACTCCTGCAGTGCACTTTGTGACCAGAAGGTGGCAATCGCACGTTGTGATGTAATGTGTGAATTTCCAAACCGGCCTTAACACTCATTCAGCCTCTGTGTGTGCCGTGCTGAACTGAGCCATTGTACGTACACACATTGGAAGAGAAGAGGAGAAAAGAGAATGAGCAGCAGAGGTCAGTGGGGCTCTGCAGGAGTGACAGGGCATGCTCATCTGAGTGAGAAGAGAAGGGAACAGGAAGTGACAGGATAGAAACGATGTGTAGTGGAGAGGAGGTCTGAAAGGACGTCCAGAATATGAAATGTGGTGGAGGTAGCTGAGCATTGAAAGAAGGGGGAGTTGGAGGACCATGAGCAGGAGAAGTGAGCCTCTTTAGGTTGGTTTGTGGAGAACAGAGCATTGTGTGTTTTGCACAAGCTCATTAGCAAGTTAGTGAGGACATGCGTGACTTCCCATTTACAAATCCATGCAACACAGATCAGCCTTCCCAGCAGCATGGCACCCACTTATTGGATTACTATATGCTGTGCAAATGAAATTGAGGGGGACCAAGAGAGATAGGAGGCCCAGCATTGCAGTACATAGCGGGAGAGAATGGATGGACAGAAGGAGAGGAAATGGGAGAGAAGGGAGAAGGAGCAAATGCAAAATGCAAATGAAAAATACCAATGTACTGCTTTAACTGCCATTTATGTCTTTAGAGGCTTGGATAAAAAGTAATGAGTGGCCAGATAGAGCGCGCGTGTGTGTGTGTGTGTGGTGGGGGGGGTGGTCTCTGTGCATGATTAAGTGAAATAACTTGCATTTTTTTGTCATGATATCACTAACGTTACACGTGTATGAAAGAGTTGAAAGACCCTGGCTGCAATTTTTCACTCTGTGTAATTTTATCTTCACACTCTGTAGATTATAAGCACGCCTCAGAGAGTGACACATTCAGGAAGTATTCTCATTGGCAGCCCCTTCACACCACACACTACACCTGCTACCATGGTAACACAAGGATGCCCACCAGAAGGAAACGAATGGACCCCAGGGTGAGTGTGCCCCCTCCCCCCACATTAACAGAGTGTCTTGAACTGCTTAGAAAATCCCATCAGTATGAGAGGAGAGAGGAGTGTTCGCAATAGGGTAGTGAATGGAGAAAGCTGTGAGATGAAGGCTGACCGAATTTGATCTCCAGCAAGCTATTTATAGCAATGCAGCAACTAAACAAATAAATGACTGCTGGGGTATTGTCTAGTTTTAATGTAGTTTTGTCACTTGTGGGTCCTGAGATGGCTGTCTATCCTTATAAAGCATTAAAGACAGATTATTATATATTTTTTCAAGGATTCTATATAGTAATTCAATAGGGCTATTCACAGCTCTTGATCTTTTTTGGAATACGTTTCAGATTTCTGTATTGAAAGAGTAAAGAGTGGGGGACACCTTAATCATATAGCGAGCAAAGGGATAGTGGCCAGTGTGTGTGAATTTGTACATGCATATATTGGGTTCTTTAGTCAAGATGAACAACAGCCAGCATAAACAAACTTTATTAAAATGTATATGTAATGAAAGTTAAATGGGGTTATGTTCCAAACACTCCCACAACCTGAAGTGAAATTGTCAATTGTTAACTTTAATTATTTCTGTCTTTCTCAGGAACAAGAAACGGACACATGACTTTATAGATTCTTATTACTCTGATCGGTGAGTGACTGCTAATCCTAGCATGAGGAAACAATCACTACAATCAGGTCTGGAATTATTGACTTTCTTGAGCAACACTAAAACAGCTCTGCTGAATAGTTGGAGGCTTTGAAAACAGAATACCCATTTATTTTTCTCTTTCTCTCTCTCTCTCATTCATACATATATATATATATATATATTTTCTGATGATAACATCACTAGTAAGCGTGAATTGTTACATGTTCTATATCTCTATTGTTGCAAGTGTGTTGGCAGTTTCTTTTAGCCTTGCTGCTAACTGGTTGCAAGGATTTCTGTAAAATATAATATGAACTGTTAAGTAGGAAGTACTTTATATAATAAAGATGTGTGTTTTTATATATACTATAGCTAATAAATGTGTAATTATGTTGCAGGGATGGACTGTGTTCTAGTGACTCCTCATCAAGGTAATTTTTGTTTTCTACTACTTTTTCTTACTCCATGTCCATATGGTTCACGCATGTGCTCTATAGTACTGCATGCTCAGTTGTGTGTGTTAGAGACAGAGGATGAAAACAAATGGTTTGTTTGACTTTGTATGTGTGTATACATGTGTAGGGGAGAGAAAGCAATAGTGACAGAGAGCAAATATTTCTCGAGTGAGAGTCAATGTGTATGTGCGCCTGCATGAATGTCACTTCATTGCCCGGTAGGATTTATGAAGCTCAGATGCTGTGCAGAATTGCTGAGAAGCACAGCTGCAGATTCATTTTTTAGTGCTCTTGACTCCCCACACACAAAACCACACCACTCTGTGTCTCATTATACATCCTATAAAACTGGGGGGTATAAAACTCTGGGAACAGAGTGTAGAATTGCAGTTGTACAGAAATGCAGCTTAAGAAGCTTGACTTTGTATTGTGCAGTGCATGTTTTGATAGGATTTGTCAAAGTGTTGGTTTGAGCTGCACAATATTTATGCAATGCCACATTAAAGTTGTCATGTTCTGATTTTAATCTAGACGTGTGTAAGCAATAGCTCCCTGCACGAAAAAGCGTTACGTTGCATCGTTTCGTTTCTAGTAGGTGTTCAGGCATTCCCTTGTAAAATACACATTATTTTACAGGATATGATAGGTAGGATATGATAGGTAGTTTAGTATCAATCATCTTTACATTTATAATGAAGAATTTCTTGTACTTTGTCTTCAAAGTGACTTCATTCTTAGGCTATTGATACTTAAATACACACAGCTGTCTGTATGGGCTTGCTGTTTGAAGTGACTGAAATACTGTGGTCGGTGCTGTATAGGGATTGAAAATGCTAATAACCTTTTGTTCTGTTAGAAGGTCATCTAAAGGTTTTGCAGGTTCCGACCTTCTTATTAACCCCTTAGAGGACCTCCACGTAGGTCAGTGCTGGAAATGCAATGTGTCAATCTCAGCAGTAACTAAAAACTGCACCTTGTATGGCATTCTGAGGGTGTGTCATGAAAGTAAGAGCTTTTTTTTTTTTTTTTTTTTTTGGTGCTCCTATACTATAGAGTATAGAGTGAAGTTAGTATGGAAAAAATATAAATATATTAATTTTAGTTTTAATATGGCATGACACAAGTTACATGTGACAAAATTACCTGCATTTGAAGCTGTCAAAAGGGCTTATTTGAGACATCATGTGGAAGCAGATGTGGAGATGGTTTTTAAAACATGATTGGTTTAGTGTTTTTGGGCTGATTTGTTGGTGTCTTGATGTATCTGTACTTTGCTGATGTGTTGCAAAGGTTTTGTTGATTTCAGAGGGAGATGAGAGCGATTGGTTGGGGGCTGGTGTTGCGAGCATGAGGTGATTTGTGGATAGTGAAATTTTAAAGAATGCTATTCAGGCAGGATGTCCTCATCAGCCAGTGAATAATTCAGTGTATAGTAAGAGTGAGCTGAGCCTGACCTCATTTAGCCCCCCCCAACACTCTGTCACACTATCACTCAGTCACGCACTTAGAATTCATTTTCTCACGCACATTCATGTGTCTTGCTTCTGTGTGCTGTTTCACAAGCAAGTGGCGCGTTGCTGGAGCTGCATGTTACTCTGCCTTACTCAGATGCAGGGCCTGGATGAGTGTTGTGTGTGTGTTCTTTTTTTTTCTCCTCCCTTCTTGTAGCCATGAGCTATACATGCTATCATTGTTGTGACTTTCCTTATATATAATTGTCTTAACAAAACAATGAAACCCTGCATGTAATAAATAAAATAAAGAGTAACTGTATAGTTGTAGTTAGTTTTGCCAAAAATAGATGTGTATTACACAGTAACATTTGATTTAACATTGATTACTTATTTATTGGCCCCTCCTGCTGCATAGTAACAGGTAGCTTCCATATCTAAATATGATCATCATACAAATACAAAAAAAAAGATTGCTTATTTTTAGTATTCATAATTTTATTTTTGCCATGTTGGCCACACACAGGCTCTTCTACTCTGTCTCTTTTGTCTCCAGCTTTTTGCTGTATACTGACAAATGGGTAGATTTTTGTGCTCTTGTGAAAGGTCAAATGCCTCTTCTTTTCTTTCTTCTCCCTGCCCCCTTCCCTGAGATTGTAGTTCAGAGAGAAAGAGAGACAGATTCTCCATTCTGTTGATACATAGAAGTGTGTGTGTGTGTGTGCGCTCATACATTCTCTCACACACGTGTGCTCTTGTAATATATGCTCACAACTCCTCTCACCCTCTGATCACACTTTAAATGCCCTTCACCTAATAGGCAGCCACATGGTTGCCATTTACTTCTTCTCATTACTACCAATAATGTGCATTCGGCATCTGGAACTAATCTCTGCTGACAATTGGGACCCCAAGCTGCCACTGTTAAATACCGCCAACCCCCACCTTACACTTCTTCATTCAGCACGGTGAGCAACCGTATTATAATTAACTGCTCACTGCAGTGCTGCATTGTACTTTTACACTACTTTTACATGAGAGAGGGAAAGGATGAATTGATTTTTCTTCTCATTTATTCATAAATAAATGCTTGGCTAGCCATCTTGCTCTGACTTCTACTTAAAACAGAAGTACATCCAACCCCTCTATGATCACAGAAAGCATATGAAAAAGTGAAAGTGACAACCCTTGTCATTGCGAGGTCACAGCACAGCAAGCGTGAACCACAACGAAATTGGACCGCTGCTTTTAACCCATGCACACAAACACCGTGCAGCAGTGGGCAGCTATTGAAAGCACCTGGGGAGCAGTGACTGGGACGGTACCTTGCTCAGGGGTACCTCAGGGCAACCTACTTGTGAGGGAATCGAACCCTCAGTCTTCCCACTTCTGACACTACCTGGGGCAGCGGTGGCCTAGCGGTTAGGGCGTTAGCCGCATGATCGGAGGATCGGGGGTTCAAACCCCTTCCCAATAGGTTACCCCTGAGCAAGGTACTGTCCCATCACTGCTCCCCGGGCGCTTTCAATAGCTGCCCACTGCTGCATGGGTTTGAGTGTGCATGGGTTAAATGCAGAGGTCCAATTTCGTTGTGGTTCATGTGTGCTGTGCCGTGACCTCGCAATGACAAGGGTTGTCACTTTCACTTTTTTCACTTTCCGATGCAGGGCTTCAATAACTTTGTCATTTATATTGTGGTTTCTTCTTAAATTTAGTTTACTCAGATTTTACCCTTTCCCATATACACACAACCATTCAGAAATGTTTCGTGTTTGTTTACTTTAATAAAACAAATCTTGGAAGTTAATGCTTAGTGCCAGTAGCTCACAACTAACTACCAATGTATACACTGGTACCCAAATCATCAATTGTTCAGCAAGTCTTTCTGAGATTACTTATGTTCACTATGTATTGCCTGCTGCTAACTATATGGACAAAAGTACAAATTATGACCCACATATACATAGTCATTGAATCCTTTTTTTTAAGGATGCCAGGAATTGAGAATTGTTTTTTTCACTCCCTCTTAATTAGATTATTGGAGACTTTGTTATCTCCTTTGGAAGAGCTAGAGTGGCAGCTAAATTGGGAATTTGTAGATTTAAAAAAAAAAAAAAAAAAACTTATGTTAGTTAAGAAAAGTTAGAAAAGAAACATCTGAAACACATTCTTGTTCTTGCTCTGGATTTGTAGAAAGGGTTTGTTCAGGTATAGAATCACATCCCCACTCCCACACGTATGTTCATGTGTGGTGCCTTTGTAGCCAATAGGGAATTTTTTTATTTTTTTTTATTTTTTTTTCCACATGCCAGAAGACAGGTCTTTGTGAAATGATTGTGTAATCCATGGGTACTCATGGGAGCACAGAAAATTTCTTTCCTCTCAAACTTTACTTTCCTCCTACTCACGTTCCTTCTGTGCCTGTGGTTTTCGCTACAGGACGTGTGCCCATAACACATGTAGCAAGACGATATGGGTCAGCAATAATGCTGAGTGGAACAGGGAATGAGAGTAGCATGTCATATGGAGTTTAAAGGAAGCAATTTCTATGTGCTTGCATTTCTACAATATTCAGTAGATATGTGTCTGTATGCATTTTTGTGTGAGAGAATGTGTGTTGAGTAAGCATTTGCATGCTATGAATATTCATTAGGGTAAAAATTTTGTGTTGGTAGATGTTCACTTTTAGTACTTTTCTCATTTGTCTGTTTGCCGTGGCCACAAGTTATGCATCGCGATATAGGTTTGGGCTAGAAATAGTGTGGACCGTTGATTGATTGAGCATATCTGTTGTAGAATTGTAACAGATTGCCTTTCCAGTCACACAACCACCTGACACACAAAGATAACTGTCTGCTGCTTTAGACAATCAAGTGTATTGAATCTGCTTTGGTGCTCGGTCATGAGAGAGTTCACACATACCAAACAAGGAGAGAAACCAAAGAGAGCAAAGCAAGTCAACGGCACTATTGAGGGCACAAACACAAAGTAGCAATGTTCCATCACTAGCGGTAGATATTTGCACTATTTTGTTTTTTAAGATGTGCTCTTTTCCATTAATTAAATTATCACCTGATTGTAATTATCTGAGCAAATCACACCTTTTTGTTTTTTTTGGCTGGCAAAAAATAGCATCAACAAAAATAATTTCCAGGGCAGTGCTGCATGTTTTTCACACTGTTTACACATTTAGAGGGCAGCCTTGAAGTTTTGATGTATTAAGTGCTTATTTAAGTATGCTATTCATGTGTTCCTGTGCAAATTTCCATTGGAGGCAATAATGCTGACGATGTTCATTAGTTGGCTTAAGTTGGCACTAATTCTTTCCCTTCTAGAAATGCTGTAAAAAACAAAACCCATAAAACAAAATGCATACTAAATTATAAATCCTAACTAGAGAACTCATCATTGTAACTCTCATCACTGTTTACTGTTAATATTAACATCAAATAGAAATATGTTATATGCAACATATTGATAGCAACAACTTAATGTATATCTTCTGCTAATGTATTATAATGATACCTCTCTCTCTCTCTCTCTCTCTCTCTCTCTCTCTCTCTCTCTCTCTCTACAGTAAAAGGATGAAGAAGGCTGATAAAAATGGGAAGGGCCTCAGGCACTTCTCCATGAAAGTATGTGAGAAGGTGCAGAAAAAGGGCACCACGTCCTACAATGAAGTGGCTGATGAATTGGTGGCTGAATTTGCCCATGCCAGCCTGACACATCCAAATTCAGTGAGTACATTTTCAGAAACGAAGCAGTGAACTACTAAATTATTTTATTTTAGGGAGCAAAACTTACCTTGGGCACATGAACCTTTTAGTATTAATTTTTGTGTCTTTTGTCCATTTACACATGAATAAAATTTTTTTGATCTTTTTGTGATCTTGCATTTGTAAGCTTGTTTGGTCTGCTCGTCAGTAAAGTCATAAAATATTCATGGCTTACTTTAAATGCAAAGGTTTTGTTTACTTGCTAAAAGAGCCGGTCATGTGCTTAAGCCCAAACTTAATTAGAGCTATGTAGCTCATGGCAGAGCTTTGTGCCTTTTCCAGAAGCTGACCAATACATGTTAGAGATCAGCTGTAGACACCATCTACTCCTGGTCATTCTTGGTTTTGTTTGTGAAAGTCAATTCCTAAGCAATTTATTATCTATTGAAAGCTATTTTTTTGATGCTTTCAAACTGAGAGGTTACCGTTTTTACTCGTGTATAAGTCACACTGGTGTATATGTCGCACCCCTGATTTGGCATTGAAATTTGGTCCAAAATTTATTTTTGAGTGATATCTTGAAATTTGAGATTTTGGATTATAAAAATGCAAATATGTGTACATATGCGTATCACATAACTCAATGTATTGAGTTGCTACATACACGGTCACCGGTTTAGGTATTCAAAATGGTGGCATGTGAATTTCCTGGATTTAAATTTGTGAAATGAAAGTCATTTTTTGTGGATTATGTTGAATGACACTCAGGTCAGTGTAGTACTATGTATACTAATGTATTACTTGATAGGGAAGCACCAAAAATGTGTATTTGGTAATAATTTGGAGGATAATTGCCTGGAAATGTGAACATTGACTGGTCTGTATGCGGAAGTGTCAATTACTGATGTATAAATAGCAGATTAATTCCCCGTTTATAGGTCGCACCCCCATTTTTATTGAGGATTTTGGTACAGATTTGCGCAATTTATACACGAGAAAATACGGTACTTGATTATTTTTATTTCATATAATCTTATCATATTTACTGTTTTTTCATGCAATGTTTTTGAAATAGTGAAAAATCTTCCACATTAAAGTTTAGATAGATGATTGCATGCTTACTCTCTTTTGCTTACTTTCCAATCCATCCCCACCCCCTCAATTTCTCTCTGATTTTCTGAGCTGCTGATGATTCCACTCTGGTAAAAAATAATAATAAAATAAAAGAAATACAATTACTCAACCTTATTATATGTTCCAAGATATACTGCCTTACATTCTTCCCTGGTGGTTGTCTGATCATGTCTCTTTGTTTGTAAAATGTAAAGTTTTAGCTTGTGTTTTCCAGCTTAACCTGTTACCAAGTTGTAGCTGAACATGCCAAAAGCCAAGCCCCTTTTGTAGCTGTTGTCAAAACGGTTGTAATTTTTCTACAGTGATGATGTGATTGTGATTTGTAAGGCATGTAGTTCCTAGGTCAGGAAGAAGGACCACTTCTCCTTGGAGTGAGGGGAGTGTTTAGTAAATACTTTCCGGTATTAGTTCTGACAGGACACCCAATGTTGCCTGGGTGGGAGTTTTAATCTCCTTAACTCTCATGGAATGTTAAAAGTATAATTAAAAAAGGTTTAATGTTGAGTGTAGCCATAGGGTATGGGGGGACCAGAGGCCTTAAAGAAGTGGGATTGTAAAGAAAGAGTAGGAGATTCTGTCATACATTTAAAAAAAGAATAATAATTAACTTTGTTAATACTGTGTGTGTGTATGCATGTTTGTGTTTGTACAAGCAGCAAGTGTATGACCAGAAGAACATCCGCAGACGTGTATATGATGCACTGAATGTGTTGATGGCCATGAATATAATCTCTAAAGAGAAGAAGGAGATCCGTTGGATTGGTCTTCCCACTAACTCAGCACAGGAGTTTCGCAACCTGGAGGTGGGTTCAAGAAAGAGATGGAGAAATGCACAGATATGTGCATCTCATGCCAGGTCTACCCATTTAAAATGGGGGAAATGCTAAAAACTGTGAGCTTGTCAGCCACTGTTATGGGTCCCCCCCCCCCAAAAAAAAAAACATAACTGGGGGGCTTTGAAGTATACCATTTAGATTATATCAGAGGATGACTGTACACATCTGTACATAGTGTCCAACATTTATATCCAAGTTCAAATTCTGTGCTTTGTATACCTATGCATTTCAGTTGGAGAAGCAGAAACGATTGGAGCGAATCAGACAGAAGAGAAGCCAGCTAGAGGAGCTTATATTACAGGTTTGTAGCAGCTTAATTTTTGTGTATGTGTATCACTTCAAGCATTAGGTCTGGTTATCAGCCTAATGATGTATAATGAATGGAATGATCCCACTGGATGGAATAAATGGAAGCCATTAGCTTCCAAAGCAGATTATAATCAATGCCATAGGACAGAAAGAGCACATAAAAATAAATAAAAGTCCATGGTGGCTTGTGGACAGTGATGTCATCTCACAAAATGAAGGTTTAACATTTTCTCCCAGTGTATGTGTGGGTTTTTCTGTGCGGATGCTGTTTTCCCAATGCCAACAGTCCAAGCACATGCACTTTAGGTAAACTGGAGATGTTAAATTTCCCCTCAGTGTGACTCTGTGAGTGAGTTAACAACTGCACATTTTCTGCACAGGGAACAAATAGTGGTTTCCTGTATCTTGCCTTTTGAAACAGAATCCATTTAAAAATGCAAAACCTCATCAGTCACACTGCATGTGTTAGCAAGTAAATCATTATAGCATGTTCAGCTTGATACTATATTTAGTCTTACAGAAAACCACCTAGTCAAAAATCTGTAGCCTAGCGTGTTCTCGTTAACACATTAAGTGAAAGTTACTATTCTCGTCATCGTGAGTACACAGCACAGCACACAATGAAACACAACAAAATTGTGTGCATGGGTTAAATGCAGAGGTCCAAACACACACCATGCCGCAGGGGGCAGCTATGAAAGCACACAGGGAGCAGTGATGGGGATGGTACCTTGCTCAAGGGTACCTCAGGGCAACCTACTGGTAAGGGGTTTGAACCTATAATCTTCCGATCCTGTGGCCAACTCCTAACCAGTAGGCCACCGCTGCCCCATTAGCTCATCTATGAGCAGTTTATGAAGATTCTGAGAGAATATGGTAGGTGCTTTATTATTGATGGAGATTGGAGTGTCATTGTTTTTCTACATTTACTATTGTGAATGAGATCTCGGTCTGTGTTGGGGATGTTTTCTAAATGCACTGACCACTGCATCTTTTGTCTTGAGCAGCAGATAGCCTTCAAGAACCTAGTGCAGAGGAACCAGGCCAATGAAGCATCGTCAAGATCTCCGCCTCCACCTGGATCTGTCATTCAGCTGCCCTTTATCATTCTTAACACAGATGTACGCACAGTCATTGACTGCTCCATCTCTAGTGACAAGTAAGACTCGCTCTCCCTCAATCTCTCTGTGTCTTTCTCTCTACCAAAAATTTAGGGCAAATCACATTTTATTTTTGAATGTGATACAGACATAAGACATAACTAAGATCTCTTTAATAGCTGTTCACAGACTGTTCTGGCTCTAGTCCATCATTTCTTTCCTTGTTGCAGGTGTGAATACCTCTTTAACTTTGACAACATGTTTGAGATTCATGATGACATTGAAATTTTGAAGCGCATGGGAATGTCTCTTGGGTTGGAGAATGGCAAATGCACCCCAGAGAACCTCACTGTTGCTAAGTCTCTTGTGCCCAAATCCCTTGAGAACTATGTCATTGGTAGGCCACTATTTGAACTATTTTGCACTATTTGAACTATTCTTTTTATCTCTTGCTTTGTGTATGTTCATAGAATAGTTATGTTCAAAGTGTAATAATTAAACTTTTTACAATTTTGGGTCAGACCCATCTACTGATTTTCTTTTACTGACAGCCTACCTACCTTTATTGGAAATAAATTAGCCAGGACATTACTTCAAAGAGGCTTGATTGATAAAATTAGGCCAATAATAAAGGATGCAACAATTAAAAAGCAACAGAAAGTAATAGCTTATGTAAAGGTTACATAAGCTGTTCTTTTTGATCAGCATTCATTTGTAGTCTAATTTGAGTGATTTATTGGCAGGCATTATTTCACTGATGGTAGAGTTTTGTTAGAATAAGGCTTGTTTACTGCATTCACTTTACATGCTTCTTTATTTGCTGCGTTCCAGGCATGGCCAGGAACACCAACAGAATGCCTCCCAGCTGCACAAGGTACATTTCCTTCATTCAGCATTTTAACAGTGACATCTGGCCAACAAGAGCTAATGTGTATTTAAAGAAAGTATTTGGTTCAGCAGACCACCACACCATCTTAGAAATAAACACTGCAAGTGGCCATTTTAGAAAACCATTAGGATTGCTGATCTAAAGTCAGTTTTGAAGTGCTAAGAGAACCTGGTCCAAGATGGGTTCCTCTTTCTCTGTTAAATCTACTTAAATCATTAAATCTACTTATGCAGAGAGACTTCCATTTCCTATTTACAGGGACAGTCTTTCTTAGGAACCCAATGGTGGTAGTGCTGTAGGGTAGATTCCAAGCTGCCACCTCTTGGTCTGTAGCGGAGTATGCTACCACTAGACCGCCACTATCTGTTTGTTGTAAAGGCTGTCTATAGCAGTGAACTAACTAGCACATGGCGTTATACATGCAGTTTCTTCACTATTCTTCTTTTACAATACCTTTCACAAGGTGTCTAACTTGTTGTTATGTTTATTATATAGGCAGACCCCTTTGATACTGCTGCTCAGCTTTAGACCTTAAAATAGGTCTATTTTAATAGGACCATAGGACTGCATTACATGGGAATTCCATCTAAATTTGCAAAAATAAATATTAATTTCTATTGTAATTTCTCTTTAGCTCAAAAAGAAGGAAACATTGAATAAGTGAAAGTGCTGAAATATGAATATGAATGAAATTATGAAGAAATTGTATCCTGAGGGATTTCTTCTTGAATATGTTTCAGATTCTTTAGTAGTAGTACTGTAGCGTTGTTGCTGTTTAGTTTTCATATTTAACACCATGCACATTCTCTCTTACAGCCGCATTAGCACAGCACCATCACACAGCTCAGAATCTCGGGGCCAGACGCCTAGTTCGTTTAATGAGGAAGATGATGATGACGACGATGATGAAGATGATGATGACCCATCTTCCCCAGAATGATCTCCAAGCTATTGGGCTACCACATTGATCATCTCTGGTACTGAGCCTTCAAGCCACCATTTGACATATTGTCAAGTGCACGGGTGGATAGCTACACAGGAAACAAGCTTCCACTTTGCTCACAACAGTTATTCCAAGCTCTCTTTTCTATCTGTCTTTTTCTTGTTCGCTCTCTCTTATGGCAACAGCATCAAGAACTGGTCTGTTGTGTTCCAAAGGTGCTTTTCTACTCAAGCAAGGCAGCAAACCACAGGTCAGGCCATAAAAGAGGAACCATGAGGATGCTAGTGGAAATTTCTCATTGGCAGGCCTTTGTAGTTAGTCATACTTCCTCAAAAATGTTTTCGGGCAAGAAAAATTTAATAAAAACAATGTATTTATTGTCATCATGTTCTAGTATGACATCTTTTTCTTTGTAGTCCATTGTGTGTTGATAAGCTTAAACCCAAATGTTTTATTCTTCCCTTGCATGTTAAGAAATCAGTGCATTGACTGTACCTGTGTCTCTGGTTGTTGACTGGAAGGAATCTGTGTGGCTAAAAAGGAAAAATCTTTCATGTAAGACTTTGTTTCATGTTTTTTTCTTAACAGGCATGATGTTCATTGCCTAGTTTATTCTTTTATCGTTCTTGCCATTTACTGCAAAAGAATGAGCTGAAAAGAAAAGGGATAACTGTTGACCATATTTTTCTGGGTACGTGTGGCTTGAAAAAACACGATGGGGAGTGGCGTTATTTTGTCAAGTGTGGCATGTAGAATAGCATCTTCGGCCAATGTCTGCTTTTGCTAGAAATACATAGTGGATCTGAAAAGTCCTATGCCAGGGACACTTTCCTATGTGACTTCCTGAGGCCAATGTTTTAAACATGGAGTCTTATTTGAAAATCCAGCAGAATAATGATTACATGTTCTCTGATGGTTCTTACTTTTGGTTTGGAAAAAAATATATATATATATAAACCTGTAATTTTGGTAACCTTTGTGCTTCCTGCGATTCTTTTGAATTAATTCAGTGCTTGCAACTTCTCCTTGTAATGTAAAGCATGCAAATGTTCTTCATTTGTGAAAGCAGTCTACTGATGATCTACTTTGATGCCTGGTTTTCCCAAGGTATTTCACATTCTGATTTTTTTAACCGCTGGGCTGTTAATATGAAGCTCTGGCATTAAAATCATCTTGGTAGCTAAAAAGAAAAAAAAAACATCTGATAAAATTTTTACAAAAAGTGTAATCCAATCTTTGTTTAATTAGTATAATTGGCTCAGCAATTTTGGTCCTATGTTCAGTTTTTCACAATGCCAAAGTCACATTTTCTAGATGGTTTACATGATAAACATATACAGAGAACAGACCACTAGGTACAGGAACCCATACAATGACCCCACACTTATTATATTATATAAAACCATAAGGCTTGAATATGCACTCAGACTAGACAAATTGGACCTTTTGGATAAAGTCACAAAATAATGAGAGAAAGGTCTGTCCAACATTGTTTATTATATTAAAAATTAAGTTGCTCAGTAAAGGGCTTGTGTTGTCAAGCCCTTCATTTACAGATGTGCTTTAATTGTATATACTTAACACCAGGGCTGGGGCTGAATAGTTCTATGACGCTTCCATTCTTATTTGCTTGCCCTAATTTCACCAGATTTGTTGCCCGTAGCCGCACCAATATATTGAGAGAGGTGACCAGCACCCAATTCAAGGCAAATGGAAAGAAAGTTTTCTTTCATATTTGGAAGCAGACCATATTTACCTCTTCACAGAAAATTTTGAGCTAATAGCTGGGGTTCATTTATTTAAAGGTTTGTGCTCCTGCTGGTTAATCCATGTTCATGCAGTAGATCTGTTTTGAGGGGCTGTTGCCACGACAGTCATCTGCACCACTTCAGCATCAGGAGCAGGCCTAACTGGCCAAGTGTGCTTGCACACACAGGACAGGATCTTTAAATCAAAACTCACAAAAGTAGCTAGCCTTAAAAATCTAGGACAGTGATGGCCTAGTGGTTTGGGACTAGACCCCATGATTGGAAGGTCCTGCCCACTGCTCCCAGCATGTGTGTTCACCAATGTGTTTGGATGGATTACATGCAGGAGACAAATTCACTGCTCGCAGTTCAGTGTGTGAGTGTCAGCACAAGGAATTTCATTCATTCATTTCCATCTTGGACCTATGAAAAAAAAATACAAATCCTACCAAGTGTCTCCCAACCCTGCAAACACCAATCACTGCAGCCATTCTCATAAAAAGTGATTAGTGTGAAAGGTCAAGTAACACCATGTTATTGCGCAATGCACCACAATTTGTCACGAGTGTAATGACTTGAGATGCCACTTTAACAAAAAGTGAAATACATCACTGATGATCACTCCTATCTGGATTCTTCAGAGTCCATCATATCCACTATGGTAATAAGCATGGAGGCCTCCGTGGGCGAGCCCGGCTGAACCACAGCGCCGCCCGATGATGAGGAGGGGTTCATACCGAGAAAGGCTCCAGCGAGCAGAGTGATCCTCTCTGCTGTCTGCAGTGAGCAAGCAGCACAGATTAGAGACGCATGAAATCTGAAAGGCTTCATCTGTGGGGAACAAATGCGCCCCACTGACATATGAAAGTATGTGTGGATGTGTTTCCTTCCTCATTTGTATTCAGTATGACCAGTGATGGAGATGAAGCAGCAATATATTCCTGTGTAAAAGACTAGTCTGAATCTATCTTTCTATGTATGTATGTGTGTGTGTGTGTGTGTGTGTGTGTGTGTGTGTGTGTGTGTGTGATGATCAGCCTGTTAATCTTACAGCAGTGCAGCACTGACACTGTGCTGATCGTGAAAGGATCTCAGAGAAAGCATCCCGGCATTGATTTCTAATCTAATCACGTCCTCGAGCCTAATCTGCCATGTTAATTGTTTTAAAGCATACACTGGAGGGCAGGGAGAGGGAAAGGTGGCTGACAGAAAGCAGCGAAGCGACTCGATGGGAGTTGTCGGGCTTTTCTGTGCTGCTGAAACTTTACATTTGATGCTTTCTTTGGGATAAGGGGCTGGGGTGCCGCACTGCGCATGCGCACGGTGCGGTGAGGCAGCGCGCGCCGGCTCTTGAGCAGAGCTCCTGCACTCACACACACACACACCACCGCAGACCTCGCTTCTTTTAGGTTTGTGGAGTGGCATCCCTGCTAACGCCGCCTGTGTTTCCAGGAGCAGTATTTTGTTTTCTCCTCAGTCAGTCTCACCGTCGCCATGGCGAACAAGGAGGAGAAACCGGAGGGGAAAGAGTCGAGCTGGAAAGATTTCATCTACAACCCGAGAACCGGGGAGTTCATCGGGCGCACTGCGAGCAGCTGGGGTAAGAAATCCTCCAGTGTTGATATCTTGCTGTCAGACCCCTCTTAAACATTTCTGTTCTGTCTGCAAAACGATAAAACCCCTCCTTTAAGCCCGGCTCAGTAACTCTGTATCCCAGCCGTTTGACTCGTGTGGCGCAAAAACCATCCGCTCCTTTAGACAAACCGTGACCTTATCTGTCTGCCAGTTTGCGTTTTTTACATTGGATCAATTCCCAGACATGAATTAAGCCCCCCTTTCTGATGTGGCTCATCGCGTCCAGTCGTTTCTGCGTGGTGATGCAGGATCTCCTCAGCAGGCCGGCCTCGTGCCGCAGTAGCCTGTCTGTGATGTTAAACCCCACCAGAGATTTACTCCCCAACCGGTGACTGAGCTGAAAGCTGTGAGGCTGAAACGATTCCAGGAGAGTATCGAAGATCAGGGCAGGGGGTCTCCTCCAGGGCACCCTCGCTCTTCATTACTGGAAGCCATGAATCATCCAGGCCAGGTATCAGAGTGCATCCTGTCTCTTTGCACTGAATCAGAAGAGTCGTACTGGAATGTAACTGAAGTGTTTATATAATACAATTATTTGTCTGAGGCACTCTGGTCTGTAGAAGGAGGCATTTTTACCACAAGCACCGTGAATCAAATCAGATCCTGGGTTTAAAACTCCTATCGTACCTGAACATATGCATATTGACGCACCGAGGGAGAAATTAGAAAGTGTAAAAGACATTACACAGCATGCCGACACAGAACCTCCAGAGTCATTTTCTTCCAGACAGCAGCTATGTTCACATGAAGTGGGGTGCTGGTGGGGATGTTTCATTGTGTGCAGTCTTTTAATAATGGTTAGTAATAGGCTAAGCCTTGAAGGTACCTCATAGGAGCAAATTAAAATTTCTCTTTCAATTTGTATTGACTAATTTGGAGGCTGTGACGTAGCTGCTCCGCATGCATATGCCACTGGGCTCTGCTGCAGTGAGAGGAAAATTCCTCTCTCTCTCTCTCTCTCTCTCTCTCTCGCCCCTTCTCTCTCTTGCACTCTCTTTCGTTTTTTCTTGCCCCTTCTCCCTCTCTTGTTCTTTCTCTTGTTTTCTTTCTCTCTCTCTCTCTCTCTCTCTCTCTCTCTCTCGCCCTCTCTCTTCATCTCTCTCTTGCCATCACTGTCTTTCTCTCTCGCTCAGGAGAAATTCACATTACAGCAGCTACTGATGCATCACCCCGACACAAGCATGATGTCCTGGCACTTTGTGTAAAAGTGTATTTTCTAAAATATGTCAGAAGTGTTCTGATACTGCAGGACAGATACTGCAAGTAGGGTGGGGGCAAGTTTCTTAAATTACCCTCAGTTGCCTGGTTACAAGCTATAAATGAAACGTCATGTGGCGTGTTACATTTTGCTGCTTCCGTAGTCTGAATTAACAGCCTTTCTCTGCTTCCCAGCTTGCAAATCTCTAGCTCTGCAGTCCCCCCCCCTTCACCGGGAAGGCTTTTCCTCGATGCAATGCATGAGTTTTCTGTCCCCCCCCCCCCTCTGCTTCTCCACCCTCTCTTGCCTTTCAAGGTCAAATTGATTCCCTCCATGCTGCTAGAGTAGGTAGGCCTGTGATTGAATGGTATTGCCAATGAAAGATGACCTGGCTGCTTGCTAATCTGAGGAATGAGAACAAACCACTATACTGCACTGGCTGCTCAGTGACCTGAGGGCCAGAAAGAGAGTAACGTGTGAAGGTTATTGTTAATTTGAATACAAAAAACATTTGTCAGTATTAATTTAGATGTTAATAAAGTTTTCAATCTTTACACATTTATGCCACAGTAGGTTACATGTTCTGTGGTACTGATGTATTATTCAGTGAAAATAGACCATTTTACCTTTTTCATGTGACATCCAGATTGATTTTTCCATAGCAGCTCACTGATTTTAGTCTCCTTACACTTTTTTGTCTCACTGGGGAAAGAAAACCCCTGCAACATTAGTCTACCCAACATTTCCTATCCTAGATATAATTCACTATTTTCATGTTTAGCAACCAAAAATTAGTTCATTATCTTAAGTTATCTTAAGACATTTCAGCTCTTTATACCTGATAACGCCTTGGCTGCTGGTGCTGCGTGTGTTGATTTCCGGTATTATCGTCCACTACAATAAGCAGCCATATCTCTTAAGATCCACAATTTTTTTTTCAGTGGCAGTTGAACGCATTCTCTGTCCCAGTGCTACAGGGTGCTGGTTACAGGATCAGCACCATCCTTAACTGTAAGTGATCTTTATCCAGATCTGTGTAAGACTATCATAAGAATGACATGTTAGTTAGTTAGAATAAGTTCAGAGATCATGAGCAACTTTCAGAAATAGATATTACTCGTTCCATTTAACATGCCTACCTAAGGGGGTATTACCAGCATTATAAACATTTTCATTTTAGTAGGCACTCTCTTTTTACACTTTTTTGGGGTTCCTAAGTGTCCCACAGTTATATGTTCAAAACATATTGGTCCTTATCCAAAGCGAGTTAGTGTAATTAAATTACAGATTTGGCATTAAGAGTCTTGCCAAGGACTCTTACGGATGTAGTTTAGTTTTCTTTACCACAGTGGACTGAAGTTCAGTCAGCTGCTTGGAGTGCAGAATTACCCACTGCGTCATGCTGACATCTTATTGGTGATTTTCGTAACCTAGGATAAACAAATATTCCATGTTTCTCTCCTGTGATTTAGAATACGGTCAGTTCATGTATTGACGGACAGACTATCAGCTTTCCATTCTTGTTTTGAGTTTATTTTTAAATGTTACTATGTTAGTCACTGTGTTGGGGATGCATATTGTCCCCTTTTCTTGGATATTCTTGTTGCAACATTTCCTGTCATGCCAATTTGGCTGGTGTACTTGGAGGAGAATGATTTGGCTGAGTCTAGGCTGACTGATTAAATGACAAAGTGACAATCAAACTGACATAATTTGGCGCAGGATAGGAAAGATGACCTGTAAAATTCTTGGCCTTGCTCTTTTGCATTCATATCTGACATTTTGCTGTTGCAGCTAAGACAGATCCCAGTGTGGCCAGGCCTTTACAGAGAAATGGAAAAATGCACACGTAAGAGAAACTGTCATGTCTACATAGCTTTCATCCCAGAGATGCGCAGTACTCCCTAGAGAGAGGGCAAGAGTGATGGGTATTGAAGGGAAAAAAGCCTTGGGTTTAAGTTAATGGACAGGCCTGCTTTCTCATACCCAAGACTTTCAGCCCTGAGCACTCTTGCATTCCAGTTTTTAGTGTCGTGTGCGCACTGTGATTGGTCCACACTTTTGATTAATTATATTTGGCATGAGTGTTTGCTTTATCTGATGGTAGAGCAGTGAATATTGAATGGATTCCAATTAAAAATTTTAATTTTTTTTTTCTTTTCAGCATTAAGCAAGTTATCAATGATGGACCTTTTCTCTGCTCAGGAGAACAAAAAACTGAGGCAAATTTTTACATTTTTGAATGTGAACAATTTCAAGCACTTTGAGAATACAAAATACACTGGTCATACGTGCAATATTCATATTTTTAATGTGATGAAATGTAGGTATCATAGAGGGGAAGATTAAAGGCATATAACTGTCATGTTTCTTTAATCAGAGGTTATAAAATTGTGTACTCAATTTTTAACTGTAGAAAAGTTTTTTTTTTTCTATTTCTTTTTTTTTTTTTCTTTCTATATTCTTTAATTATAAATAATCATTTCAAACCACAGTGATGCGAATGCCAAAACCAAATGATGGCACTCACTGCTGTGAAACTAAGGCTAGTGTAGGATAATTGGGTAAACATGTTTCTGAAAAATGTAGTTAATGATGCTTCAGCTGTAGTAATCATCTTGTTTGCTTTAACTTGGAATGTTAGCACTGGAGGCGTATTGGGCAAAAGGGTGGAACTCACAGTTGGTCTCTCCTTTTCCTCTCGCCAGCACAGACTGATCGCTCACAGTAACCCCTATCACATGAGCCAAGCTGTTTCTGCCTGTTGCATCTCCTTTATAGAAAGCCACTTTATAGCAATAAATAATTATAGACTGAGGCTGTTTTTTTTTTTTTTTTTTTTTTTTTAATTAAATGTTCATTAAAAAAATGGGTTTCAGCATTTACATTTTCATGAGACAACACTGTTCAAAATGCCATAAGTACATTCAAGTAAAAATACTTTGAATCAACACATCATTGCTAATTAGGGAAGAAGCATCTGGCCATCTTACCGGACCTTTTTACTCTTGTTTTATTTCCTTGTTCATATTAAGCACTATCCATTATATTGTATCCTTCAAAAGACAAGATTCTTGTATTACTGTAGTCTTTGATTTGTTTAGCAGCTGTTGCCTACTTCTGTGTCTTCTTGAGGTTTGTAAAAGGGGCAGAGAAAATTTTATTAAGCAGTAATAGGGGGCATCTTTCCCTCCTTCCAGGCTCCTTTCCTATCATTGAGCTAAAAAAGTGTTCATTTTCATACCATGCTCCTCCTGCACAGATCCCTCCTACACTAGTCAACCAGTCCCTTGTGGTCAACCCTCAGCAGGCACTGTTCTGTCAATCTCCTCACTTGATTTACTCTTTCTCTTTTGTCCTTAGCAACAGTTAATACAATTAGTTTTTTACTGGCCTCTGTCGTTCGTTTCAACATGAATGAGTTTTGTACAAGGAGCAGCATTGTTTGTATCAGGTGTTCAAGAATAAAATCACGTTCCACTCACAAATTATTTGCCACAATATAATGTTTCACTCAGATTCTTCATGTTAAGAAAGAAATTGTTTTTGCTTTAAGGAATTAGTATCTCTCACTGCAGTAAGGACCATTAATTCAAGTCTAAATTCTTCCTTTTAACCTATTCTTTCTGTATTTGAAGACATTCATTGATATTCATTGACATTTGTGAAATCTGTTCACCATTTCTCCAGCCAGCTACGGGCGACGTGTATTAAAATGTTAAAAAATGCTCAAAAGGCACTGTTCTAATTGTACAAACTATGTTTATCCTGGCCTTGTTGGGGTGCAGCACACACTCTAATGGCCCCTAGGATCTCTGTGGAGGGATATTTTTATCAGTGTTGGTGTGCCAATCTAGCCACTGAAGGAGGAAAAGTATTTGGTTCTTTGGGGTTCAGTTACGAGAGTGAGCACTGAGAACAAACAAGAGCCTCGTTCAGCAGTGTGAGAGAAGCGTGAAAGCTGCTGATGAACTAATCGGATGCCTTTTCTCCCTCTTACTCACACTATCCTTTTGTACCCTCTCTTGGCTGTTATGCATCTAAATCTGGGTGTGAAACCCCAGTCCTGGAGGACCATAACACTGTACAGTTTAGCATTCTACCTCATTTAGCACTCATCAGGACTCTATCTTGAGTGTCAGAAGATGGTTTTGTCACCCCTGATTGAAATTGTCCAAATGTGTAGTGTTCGAGCAGTGTATCTGGTTATCCTTGTCTAACCCTTTCAAAGGGTTTGCTTCTTGTCTTCCTCTAAAGTGCTCTTCAGAAGTCTTAGTGGTGGCTCATGTGCAGTGCTCATTAACAGATATTGAAACCCAAAAGAAAGCAGCAAAAGTAATGTAAGGTATTTAGCTTTTGGGGGAGAATAACTTCAGCATAATGGCTATACACTGGACAGTTAACAGGAAGACATCTCAAACTCAATGTTTTTTCTTTTTTAAAACAAAGACCATATTACAAGCTAATTTAAAGGTGATCTGTGCTTCAGAACATGAATAGATAAATAAAGGAGACGTGTGATTTTCTTTTCCGATAGCCTTCTCAATAATGACTTGTTCACTTGGCTTTATGATTCCAGGCACCACACTGCAGTGTTCTCGGCCTGCTTTAAAATGTGCATTCTCATCAGAAGTATTAAAGGACAGCCAACTGTCAGCCAGCTGGAGTGAGATTCCTGTAATCCGACTCTTATAGATTCACAGCATACATTTCACTTCTCATGGCATCAAAACACTTCTCTAAAATCAGAATAAATGGAGTAAAAAAAGTCACACCAAAACTGCTCAGTGCAGTTCCCTGTTTGTTCTAGAAAGCTTTTATTGATGTTTAATATATGGCACTACAGTGGTAGCAGTGGGCCAGTAACAATTGAAGGACTCCCAAATATGCTAATGTACCTAACCATTAAGAAAGCTACTTACCAGATTTACAACATATGCCTCATATTCCATTCATTAATAGCAATGTCAGCATTATGGGGTGAAAGCATAATAAACTGGCAAGTTAATGAAAGTAATTATATTACTTTGCTTTATGATAAAGCTTGCTCTCAAACCTATTAGATCAGTTTTTATCTTGTATTCAAATTTTTATGTTCATATGATTAATAATGTCACTAATCTAGAAGAGTTTAAACTTCTCTAACAGAAGTATAGAAGTAAACCATAAGTCTTTTTTTAAATTTTTATTTTATTTTATTATTATTGAAATGGTTGGATTTGAGTACAATCATTTGCGAGCAGTTATCACAAATGTGACCACTTACTAAATATATACCACTATATATACACCATTTCAGCACATACGCGTTTCCACCTAACTGACACTGTACGGGTAGCTACAGAAGCCAAACTTGCTCATTCATTTAGAAGTGTTAATGATGGTCTTTTACTTGTATGTCCAGTTCATCGGTGCTGATGCAGTGATTTGAGACGGACTGAGAGGGTCTTTTGGCAAGAAGCAGAACACAGTGCAAGCATGTGTGCATGTATCTGATGTTTCCCCTATCCAGGCCATTGCTGTGTCTTCACTAAACTGTCCTCCCCCACACACTATTTATAGTAGCAGCAGTCTACCTCAGATACCAGCAAAGACTAAAATGTGTCTATAAGTAACCTTAACACCCACCACACACACACCTCTCTCTTCCCACCCACTCGTGCTCTTTCTTTTTCTGCTCTGTTCCAAACCATTAGGAGCTTCATGTTCACATCTGGGTGGAAAAACTGTGCTTTTGGCCTGAATGGAACAGAATCTAATTGAAAGTGGATAATTATTTATAAATGAAGACTGACAGCTCTTCAGTCCTATCCTTATAGCTTTAATATTAAGAGATTTGAACCTGTCCATTCGAGCAAGCAAAGAACCTATTACACTATGATTTATCTGGGAAAGTAATCAAATTTAAGATGAAATCATGCGGCCATACTGGCCATTTCTTGTAGAAGCCTCAGTAATGTGGTAGTGGTGGCTGTTGTATCTGACTTTGCCTTGAACATGTTTTAATGAACATAAGGTTGATGTATTGCTGAATCATAATAAAATCCTAATGCTGTGTATGGTTCCTCTTATGGACCTTTATGCTTGGTTTTTTTTTTTTTTTTTGGTTTTTTTTTTTCTTTCTTTATGCTAGGAATGTTATTTGACTCCTCTTTATCTTTCTTTTCCACAGCTCTCATTTTCCTATTTTATGTAGTCTTCTATGGCTTCCTCACTGGGATGTTCTCTCTCACTATGTGGGTGATGCTGCAGACACTGGATGATTATACCCCCAGGTACAGGGACCGAGTGGCCAACCCAGGTAACCTCCTCATAATGTCTTGGCAGCCTTTCTCTTAAATCTGTAATCCACATCAGATAAAACACATCTTAGCAAAGTGCATAAGTCGCTCCGGATAAGAGCGTCTGCTAAATGCCGTAAATGTAAATGCATAAGGATTGCTCTCCAAAATCCTGACATTGCTTTGTTAAACTTCTAAATTACTACATACTTCTTGTGCATTTCCTATGTTTCATAACACTGTCCAAAAAAAAAATAAGTGTGCATTTGGTTACTTTAAATATTTAATAGTTTGAACATAAATAGACTTTTCTTTTTTCCAAGGCTGACTGCAATGAGGAGTTTATGGATGCTCCATTCTTTTGATTTGTCAGATTTTTACTTTTCTTCACAGGCATTTGCATAGCTAAATATAATCAGCCTTTGTCCTTTGTTATTTTTAACTTCCTTTTGCCTTTCTTTACCCCTTTTTCACCTCATTTAGGTCACGCTTTTGTCTTCTTGTGCAGTAGACAGTGAAACACAAGTGAATTTTTAATAGTACATTTGTTGTACTAAACATCTTTAGCAAAGAAGCATTTAACTCGTTTGATTTTATTGGCAGTTAATTTCCATTTGGAAAACTCAGATTGTGCCATACCTTATGTAATAACGTGAAAGTGGCATGATGTTATTAGTGAAATTTATGCCAGGGCTTTGAGTGCTTTCATATGCCTTCTCTCTATCTCCCACCCAGAGCCTGTACACATCCTTCTTTGCCACTTTTTAAGTTACAGCATCTCTTTAAATTAATGGAGACAGGTGACAATTTAAGTATCAAGTATTTAAGTATGGTGGACATATGGATCAAGATGTCGCCGGTTTAAAACTCATCACTGGGTCCCTGAGCAAGACCCTTAACCCAGAGTTGCTGGATGTGGACTGTCCCTGTAGTTAGATCATGGAAGTTGCTCTGGATAAGAGCAACTGCTAAATGCAGCAAATGTAAATATAATCAATATGCATGCATTTTCTTGTTTTTCATTACCATGTTACATTGCAGAACTGACTACATAATGATATTTTAATAGGAAAGCATTGTTTAGTGTTCACTTCCACATTTATCACATATTTGAAGTTCACGGACATGTACAATATTTGCAAATGTCTTGATATTTTACTTCAAAAAACACTTTCTTGTATTTTTAATGTATTGTGGAATAGTTTGCCGCACTAATGAGCAGATTAATAGGATTGTTTTTTGTTTGTTTTGGGGGTTTTTTGTGTGTTTAAGCCACACAGTGACCTATGTATGAATTATTCAAGCAAAATAATTCATCCAACTTAAGGTATTAGCCAGTGAAGAAACGGGTGCTTTTTTTTTTTTTTTTTGCTTAATTTGCTGAATATGCCAAAGACATGACAGTTTGACAGGCATAAAATAGTATTTATTTATTTGCACCAATAACGTGATCCCTTAGCAAAAAATAAAGAACGGGGTGACTCAAGAATTTAGTTAGGTTTATCCTAGTATTTATTTATTTATTTTATAAAATATGAATATAGGATTAGAGCTGAGATGAGATGTTAAATAACATGGAACATAACAGCTTTTGCATCTGACCACCCATTATTTCAAGTAAGCAAATGTATTGAAATGTAATAGGCTGACAGGTGTTTGTTTTTACATAGACATGTCCTGTTAGATTGGTTTCAAATATTTTTTTTAAATCCTGATATCTACTCATAGTTGAAGCAATCTTTTCAGGAGAAATCCTTTATTGTTATAAAAGGAAAACCAACATGAATAGGAGAAAGTTGTCTATGTGAGAACACATGCCATTTTGAGACCACTGGTGTACTAAACAGATATCAAACTGTTCAGTCAAGGATACCAACAACAGCTGATGGCAAATGAAATGTGCAGAATTGGGGGGACAGTCAGTGACCTCATGAACAGCCTTCACAGGATGGAGATGACGGTACCACAATCCCTTATTTGAAGAAGAGCAAAACAAGAGGCCATACACACAGATGCAAACCATTCAACAGCTGTAAGAAATGAGTTTGCAAAATAGTACAAAGATGAGCCATTAAGTTTAATTTATTGATGAAACAAAGATTAATGTACGACAAAGTGAAGAGAAAGAAAGGGTATGTTTAGCTACAAGTAGACCTGTGAAGCTCAGCGGAGGTTGTGCTTGACAGCTGGTTTAACACTAATTGAGAGGAACTTTACCATGCAGCAAGACAGTGATCCAAAAAGCCTGGTTTGTCAGTTACCATATCTTAAGGCAAGTGAACATGCATTTCATTTACTGAAGAGCAGACTGGGCAGCGGAACCTCCCAGAACAAACAAAAATATAAGATGCAGTACTGTACAACCCCAGATCAGAAGCTTGGAACAGTATGAAAAATGCATATAATGTTATTCCTAAATTTACTTTGACTTTATTTATTAGTTATTAATTATTTATTTTATTACAGAAGGTATGAACCTCTTATGTTATGCTTTGTCTTTTCAACCTTTTTTTTTTTTTGTTAAAATACATCCATTTCTGTATTTTTGGCCCGCAACAAATTTCTCAAAATGTTGGGGTGGCAAAGCATTCACCACTCTGTAACGTTGACATGCCTTTTCACAACACTTAAAAGATGTTTCAGCTCTGGTGATACCAAGCGATTAAGTGCTTCATTTTGACCCATTCATCCAGCAAACACAATTTAAGGTGTACAGCATACACAGTTTAGGGTGCCGAGTCCTTTCCTCCAAAAAAGACCTGGAATACTGATTCGCACAACCACAAAACGTGTTTCCAATCAATGATATTCAATCCCAGATGCTCCTGAGCCCAGAGAAGTCAGTGCTGCTTTTTGGATATAGTTAACATAAGGTTTCTGTTTTGTACAGTAAATTTTAAGTGCCATTTGTAAAGTAACCTTGTATTGTAATGCTCAACTATAGATTTGCCAAAGTAATCCCTTTCCCATGTGGGTTCTATCAGCTAGATAAGAATTCATTGATGCAGTGGCATCTGAGGGATTGCAAATCAACTGTGTTCAGGAAACACGGAAATATGCAAATCCCTTCCAACCTTGTGTTTTTTTTTTCATTTATTTATTTATTTTTAACATGTGATCATAAATCTTATAAAATTTCAGAACTGTATTTATACCAAATTAGGATTATAATCTCATGTTGAAATGACCTGTTTGAGCACATTATTATTATTATTATTATTATTATTATTATTATATATTTTTTCTTTTTAGTTTTACTTTATCACTAGCCCTACTAATTTTCCATGTCCCTTATTTTTTTTTAAATGTGCTGAAGCCCTGAAAGGGTGGAATATATTTTAGCATGTGAAATGAAGTGATAATTGCATTATCCTTACTGTCCCAACTTTGTTTGGTTCTAGGTTATACTTTTGATATCAAAAAATATTACTGTCAACATAAATCGAATCCATGAATATTTAACAAATATTATCTTTTATTTATTTATTTATTTATTTTTTAACTGATCTACATGAACAATATTCTTTTGTGGTTTTTTTTTTTTTCCCTTTCCCAGGTCTGATGATCAGGCCAATGTCCTTGGAAATCACAGTAAACCGTTCTAACCCACAGCAGTACAGCAAGTATATCCAGAGCCTGGAGAAGTTCCTACAGCGTAAGTCCTCTGCTGTTGTGATGTATGTAGAACTGCATAATAAACTGAAGGTATAAAGGGGTTTACAAGACGTTTATTTGAAAGACTCAAAAGAAAGCTAATTAAATGCTCTCCAAGCTATACACCAAATTTATATATTTTTAGAATTAATTTAAAAAATGTATATGTATATTTAACTAAAATATATATATATATATCAGATTGTGGTAATGTCTTATTCATATTTTAAATATAAAGACACTACAAAATACAGAATAAAATACAAAACATTTGTTCTTCAGAAATAGGCTTGAAAATGTAAGATACTTTTTTTTTTTTTCTGGCAAGGAAAAAATTTGGTAAAATCTTAAAATTGTTTAGTGGTTTGTAATTGCATTGACCAGATGAGGTATATACAGATAAACATTATGAAGGCAGAAAAGAGGATTTGAACAATATAAATTCAGATTTTAAAGTGTGTGGATAAGAGTAAAAGGCAGGACTGGCCTATATTCCTCTTTAGATCAAGATAATCACAGGAGTAGCAGTTTGGAGAAAGAATCCTGAAAGAAACCCAAAAGGAACAGTTTCAAAGTAGGTTTGGCAATTCCAGAGTGCTAGGAGGCTAGGAGGTCTCAGCTTTGGATTTCACTAATTGTTGTGGAGATGTTACTGACTATTTGGTTTCAGGTTATCTCTGGTCCTAATTCACTGTTTAACAAAAGGTGTATGAAAAGGTTTCTTTTGTGATGCTATAGAAGAACAACTTTTTTTGTAAATGAGGTGAGAATGAAGAATCTTACCACAAAAGTCTAGAAATAACTGTTACATAGATAAAAACCTTTAAATTATATCTTTACAGAAATGTATTTACCAATCAGGCCATACCATTTCAGACAGGTTCTATAGCATAAAGCTATGATTTCAAACACATTTTATTACAAGAATAGAGTCTATTGTAAGTCAAACTGACAACCTCTTATTAGGGCTTGGGATATAAATTTTGGCAACTGCCAGTGGGGGGTGGCAAAGCTCACATTTCACACCCAGTGCCTGCTTTGGTTACACAAGATTTGTTGCAGGGCAAAAAAAAAAAGATAATTTTGATACGCAAAGCATCCATTTTTGTTTTTTTGTTTTTTTTTTCCTTCACTTCTTTCTCCCAAGTTCTTAAAGTTAAAAGAGCACACGTTTTTGCTTGGAGGTTTTAGTTAAATCTGAGAGTGAGCAATCAATGCAGCTAGACTTCAAAAACTCTTCAAAGACACAGGATTTTTTTAAAATGGTCACTTAGTGTGTGGCATATGTGAAATCAAAACCAGGAGAATTTGAGAAAGTCATCTTAAAAGCAAACAAGCTAACAAAAAAAATTTGAGGTCTTAGAGATAATCTTTAATCTACCCCTCCCTGCAACAAAACAAAAAATAAACCACAACAGGCATACAGCACACGGTTTCTAAAAGTCATAGACAACAAACCTTCAATGAACCACTAAGAATGTCTAAGCAGTTTAAAAGTAATTGAGAAAACTTAATTTGCTTTGATGATCAGAATGTAGTGCTCGTATTATGTCTGTTGTTGGATCATCAGCCAATAAAGATGATCGATATTCTGTGAAACTAAATGTGTCAAATTTGGACTGTGTGTGTGTGGTGTTTTTAATTTTTGCATAAATTATTATTGTTAAATTAGGCCATATTTCACCTTCTCCTTTTTTTTTTTTCCAATATAGAGTACAATGACACCGTGCAGGAGCAGAATATCCTATGCACAGAGGGCGAGTATTACATGCAAGATGATAAGGAGGAGAAAAAGGTATGTCAGTTCAAGCGGAGTCAGTTGCGGCAGTGCTCTGGCTTGGCTGACACAACCTTTGGCTATGCTGAGGGACAACCCTGTGTCTTAATCAAGATGAACCGGGTAAAGTCAAAACATATACATATACTTATGATGTACTGTTAAACTTATAAACAAATGTGTGTGCATGTATATGTATATAAGTACATAAGTATATGAAAAGAAGACACATTTAAATTGTTCAAATTTGTTTTTTGGCACATGTATCCTATTCACTGGATTATTTGATGCTTGAATGGTGTATTCTTGTACAGATACTAGGGATGCACATATCAACCAATGCTGATGACTGAACCCTTTCAAAATGTGAAGTGAAAGTAACAATGAAAAGAAGCCTCTTCATTTCAACCCACAAACACACATGCAGCAGGGGGCAGCTATTGAAAGCGCCCAGGCAGCAGTGATGGGGATGTTCCCTTGCTCAAGGGTGGTCTGGGATGTGTGCATTTTCAATGGATGTACCTGGAATAGCATTACATAAAAAAAAAAAAAAAATTAAATTTTTTTTAAAAAAGTCTTTTTCTGTAGGATAGCTAAAGTGCAGAAATTGAAAATGAATAAAATGCAGAAATTTTCCCACAATAGTCCTGCATCTCCTGTGCTCTTTTCTTCAGTACAATTAATTACATATTATAATAATAACAATATCAAATATTCAATTGTTGGTTTAAAATTAAATACTGCTTTAAACATATAAACGTCTGTCTGAAGTCAATAGATTTTTTAAGACAAATTGAATACTCATGATTATGACTTTTACAGTTGCATTTATTTATTTACTTACTTACCGCCACCCCCCCCCCCCCCCCCTTCTTTGAGAGGCAGCTTTAATTATGTATGCTGTTGAGCTTTTTTTATGTCCTCTGCAGGTAATTGGACTGAAGCCACGAGGAGAACCATACATCAACTGCACAGCCAAGGTAAAGTCTAGCAACCTCTGTGTGTGGGGCTGTGTGAAAACTGAGGTGAATTATGTGCAGGCTGATTTGTTTATCACAATTAATGTACGAGTGTGCTTTCATCTTGTTTTTCAAACATCTATTTGTATGTGGTTTCTCTCCACGCTGCTTATGGTGCTGGCAGTTCACTTTGTGGTAAGAATTAAAGCCCAACTTCCCTGTTGTCACAAGGGAACCTTGATCTAACCCCTTTCCATATCTCTGCTGCTTCTCTCCAGCTCCTATTCTGTCTTGCTTGTGTCTGGCTCATTAATATGCCTTCATGCAAGAAACTAGCATACTGTATACCTTCAAACCCCCTGCTAAATTAGGCTTAGGACCAACCACATATCTGTAACTTACACTCTATCCTTACCCTCTCATATTTCTCCAGAGGCACAGGCTTCCCTTTTCCCAAGCCATAAAATAAAGCTGTGTTCCAACAGATATTTATGGACCTTCAGTGCTCATTTGCACATGAACACGAGGAATTAACTGTTGGATGTTTTATTTCTCATTGTTCATAATACTCATCGATGCAGACAATGCAGAAACCTATGAGGTCCCAAAATTCCTTGCAGTATAGGCTATTTCTTGATTCTTGATTTTTATTGGCCTTGTCACTAAGCTGAGCTGCAGAGCTAAATGCTGCTTTGGCCAGACCCTGACAATGCAGATTTAAAAAAAAGTGGGTAATGGCACATGACCTGTAAGAACAAAGATGGTAGAATATAAAGTTGCATTCCTTTTTATTTGTTTGATTCCTTTTATTTGCTAGGATTTTACCAGAACTCGGGACAGTCTTATTCGTAAGCAAGTAAGTTCCTTGTGGTCGGCAATGTTTCGGTTTTGGCTGTGGGAAACCACCTTAACCACTTTACAACCCTACTAGGAAAAAACCCCCTATTGTAATGCCTTCCCTGGCTTTGATCACCTTTCCCCTCCTGGCCATGATATCTATCACCTGTATGTGACCTTTTGAAGGTATACAGAAGACGAAAGGAAAGGTGTCATATTCTCTCTAGGAACAGGAGATCGCCTTTTTCACTAGTGCACCTCTTGGTGAGAAGGAAAGTGAACGAAGGATTGTTACTTCTCACACTAACCAGACATTTCTTGCAGGTGGCTGTATTACTTTGAACGCTTTACTGCTCAATTTATATATTACATAGCCAAGCTTCTTTTATTTAAATGAACAAGATTGTGTTGCTTGAATTGACAATCAGAATGAATCACAATCTGCATCAGGCAGGACAGAATTTCTGCAGTGACGATTCATTCTATTTGCAATGCCTTCATCCAGTAACTATTGTGAATTAATATTAAGGGATGAGGAGATGATGATGATGATGATGATGATGATGATATCATCAGAACTAATAATAATAATTTCTTCTAACACTTGAATGCTATGGCCAGTGTCAACAAAGCAATTATCAGCAAACAGAGTGATGGATTCTAAATAAAGTTGTATGAAAAAGTTTTAACTGGAAGTAAGTGAACACACTCTTCCCAGTAAGGGCTGCTGTGGCTGTAAGTTTTCATTTCAAACAAGCATTCCACCTAATTCATAGACCCCTCCCTTTTTCAAAATGGTGGATTTGTTTACTTATGAAGTCAACAAATCATTTCACCTGATGAGGGTGTCTTGTCTTGCATATAGCTAATTTTGGATGAAAATGTTGGGTTTTTTTTTTTTCTTTTCTTTTCTTTTCTTTTCTTCTTGAACTCTGGAGAACAAAAGTTGAGCTGGTCTCTGTTAAAGGAAGCTGATGCTGCACTGAACTAGTAATGTTCTAAAATATTTGTTTATAGAAGACCTAAAAGTAGACCCTGACCAAACTACTATTCCTTCCTAAATTGATGAGACAAAATAGTAAATGGCTTTTCTGTTTCCATGGAATTGGTTAATGAAACATGTATATTTTTTTTTTTCCCCTCCAGGGCAGCATTTTCAGCTGATGTCAGACTAGGACTTTGTCATCACAAAAAAAAAAAACATCGCTCCTCCTTTTTATTTAGTTAATGTTACTTTTTGTCTTTTTTATTAGCTGTTTTCAGAAATTAGAGAAAAAAATCTGTTACAGTTTTATATCGAATATAGAAATGGTAGAAAAGCTGTTGGAATTAATTCAGTTGGTTTATTACTATAAGTACTTTAAAACTGGGTTGATGTTCACTCTTAAGTCAGCACTTTCAGATGTGAACTTTTCACACTCACTGCATGTGATGCGCAGCTGTTTCACATTATGATCCATCAATTTCTGCACTAACAATTTATACCTGGATCTCATTGTATAGCTGCATAAAGGCACTTAAAGAGAGAAACTATCACTGCTTGCTAGAGGTCTGAAGTATCTGCTTGAATGATTGCTAGTATAGATATTGGATAAGGTGAGAACACAGTGATGGGAACACCAACCAAAACATAGATAGCACAAAACAGTATACTTGAAACCAAATGTGCACAAGTAAACAAAAGGCATAAGCTTATGGAAACATTTAAAGGTACTTTTTTATAAGTCACTATGAAACCTTGTAAAAGAAAATAGTTGAACATAGAATCAAAGTTAAGGGCACCTTTACACAGCTTTGTCATGAGTCTTATTTCAAGTTAGTTCACCTCTTGTGCAACCTCAAAGCGTGTTCCTCTTTTGGTGCAAACAAAGGTTGGCATGTATTTTAAGCCAAATGTTTTACTTGTCAGCATAAACCTATATGTGATACTTGACATACAATAGCGTGCACTTTTGCATTGTGAAATGATTGTGTTCCTGATCATTAGCATCAGAAACTGGATTTTTTTTTTTTTTTTTTTTTTTTTGTTGTTGCCAGCCGTACTCAGTGTTAAAAATGCACTGCACGTTTGTCCCTACTCAGTCACACCCTTGAAACCAGTCAATTAACTGATGAATTGGACCTGGTGTGTTTTTACCAGGATAATTAACCAACTTTGCTCAGCTCCAATTTTTCTGAACTGGAATGGAATGTCCCTGTCTTGGAGCAGTGGAAATAAATATATGGTATTGCAGTCAATTTTTAATGAGCTTGCTTGTCTTGTTAGTAAATAGCACTGTCCTTGATAAATATTCTGAATAACCACTATGAACTACTCAACATGTATTTCAGTATTCTGTTTATAAGTTGGTGTTTCCTTCACAACATGACAAACTTTGACATGCTTGTTTTCAGTTGAAACACATTTTTTAATAAAAAAAAAATCTTTAATGTTAAGTTGGCTTGCAGGTTGTGTGAGATGCAAGCACTTCACAAACTCAGTGGGGTAATTGTTGAAGTTGTTAACTGACATGGTTAACTGAATGCATTTAAAGGTGTGTGAGGTTAATTGAAAAAGAGACAAACAGAAAACTTGTGTATTCTTGGAAGTTGGGTTCTTGATAACAGTAACATCTTGTACACAATACATAACTTGGTGTTCATTGCTCAGTTCATCTGGTTAAGTAAGAACAGTCTGTTGCTACAGGCACCAACACAAATCACATCGACCCCCATTCTCCCTAAATAAGAGCTATGTGATCTCATTCTTCCTTCTCTTTTGTCCTGTTTCAGAGAGAAACCCCTCTGCAGATGCAGTATTTCCCCACTGAGGCCCGATTTGACAAGATGTACTTCCCTTACTATGGCAAGAAAGCACAAGTGAGCACCATTATGACGTAGCAGTTCCAAAGATACAGCCATGGCCAAAGGTTTTGAAAATGTTAGAAGTATTGGTTTCAAAGTTTGCTGCTTCAGTGTTTTGAGATTACCCCCCCCCCCCCCCCCTCCCTTTTTTGAATATAGATGTTTCTACGGTAACTTAAGTATAATTACAAGCAGCACTTGGATTGACCAAGTTCTCAATGGGATGAATGTCTGGGGAGTTTCCTGACCATGGACCTGAAATTTTTGTTTTGTTCCCAGAGCCACTTAGTTATCACTTTTGTCTTATGGCAGTTCTCCGTCATGCTGGGAAAGGCATTGTTCTTCACCTAACAGTTCTTGGATGGTTGGGAGAAGTTCCTCTTGGTTGATGTTTTGGTACCATTCTTTATTCATGGCTGCGTTATTTGGCAAAATTGTTGAGCCCTCTTACTTGGCTGAGAGGCAACTCCACACATGAATGGTCACAGGATGCTTTACTGTTGGCATGAGACAGGAGTGATGGTAGCGCTCACCTTTTCATTTCCAGATAATAATTTTTCTGGATACCCCAAACAATCGGAAAGGGGATTGGTCAGAGAAAATGACTTTGTCCCAGTCGTCAGCAGTCCAATCCCTGTTCCTTTTGCAGAAGAACAGTCTGTCCCTGATGTTTTTCTTGGAGAGAAGTGGCTTCTTTGCTGTCATTTTTGACACCAGGTCTCCAAGTCTTCGCCTCACTGTGAGTGTCTGCTGCTATTCCTGATCAAGCTCTTCAATGCATCAGTTCTGGCCTGGTTGAATTTTCTCTCCCCTTGAAGTTCTTAAAGTTCACTCAATATCAACTCTGCATAGACTTAATGACTTAAAACTTTGAAATTTATGAAATCATTGTAATTGTACTTCAGTATACCATACAAACATCTGGCAAAAAGATACAACAGTAAAAACACTGTAGCACCAAACTTTGAAAACTAATAGCTGTGTCATTCTCAAAACGTTTGGCCATGACTATATAGGTAGTTTTGTGTCAAAGTAAAAGCAGCATGAGTGCCAGTATCCAAGGTTTCCCAGCAAACACTGAACATCACACTGCCTACCATCAAGCAGCACACATTAGGCCATCCACATTATGCGAAATAGAATGTGATGATTCATCAGACTAGATCCTGATGTACACTTGCCCTTTTTTTTTTTTTTTTTTTTTTAAATTTACATTAATTTTAGCAGTGGAGAGTGTCAGTATGGGTAATCTGAATGATCTGTCATGTGCAGCAAGCTGCAGTGCACTTTGTTTACACACCTTTCTGTCATAAGAAGCATTTTTAAGAGTTTATACTGCAGTATCTATTCTGTGCATTGAAAATATACAGGCAAGCCCTCTCTCCCTGCATGCATCAGTGAGTCTTGGGCATGATTCCTGTTGCTTGTTCACCAGTGCTCCTTCCATAGACCAGGAATACTCCAAAAGCCCTTTTTTTAGAGCTGTTCTGACCCAATAATCACAGAACTGACTGTTCAGTTGCTGTCTAATATCTTCTACCCCATGACCAGTGCTATTGTAATGAAAATTTATATCACTTCACTCATCACTGATTTAAATGTTTTGGTTAATAAAAGTAAAAGAGATTTGTGCCACACCAATCTCTCTTACTTTTTTTAAACTACAACAGAGTTTTTTTTTTGATGGTTCTTTCTGTCTGTATTTCCTTTTCCAGCCTAACTATGTTCAGCCAGTGGTGGCAGTGAAACTGCTACTGAGCGAGCAGGATTATGACACCCACCTCAACATTGAGTGCAAGGTGGAGGGCTCGGACCTGCGTAACAACGATGAACGCGACAAGTTCATGGGCCGAGTTACCTTTCGTGTCCACGTGACCAAGTAGCCCTGACAGCTCACAGGAGCTGCACGATGTCCATCACTCACATACAAACCCTGCACCTCTTTTCACACACATTTACCTGAAGCAAACCCATGCTCCAGCCAAGTCAGCCTACCTTAAAACACCTTAAGGGAACTTGACATTACTATACTGTACTGTACTTTGGAGGTAGGTTCAGAATGGGGCAATGGGCTGCTCATTATGTAGTGTGGGGAGGACATTTTATCTAGATTTTAATTAAACACCTCTTTCCCTTCTACCTTCAAGCCCCTTCCCTGGGGGAAAAATACAAGTAAACGCACATTTAAACCTCCTCTAAGCCATCTCTGTAAGACACAAAGCTAGTGACATCGTGCAGTAAGCAGGGACCTGTAAATAGATGTGTCAGAGCATCAGATTGGTGTCTATTCCCTCCTATAGTGCTGTGCAGCCTGCTGTGTATATGTTTGAGAGTGAAAGAATGAGAATGAATGTGTGCGCGCCATGATGTGAAGTCTCTCTGTATATATTTAATGGATTTAAAGACACTTTTTTTCCTGTTATCACTCACTACGTCTGACCGCTGTAAGAAATCGAGGTTATGAGATATATAAACAAGAGCTGTAATTTAAGATTTTTTGAGAAATGAAATGTTAAGGAGAGGGGAGGAAGACAAACACCAAAAATGTTTAACAACCTTGTTTTCAAATCCATCTACCATCTGAGGGAAGAGATTTTTTAAAACCTCTGCAGAAACTGTACTTTGTGCAGATGCCTTAAGATCTGTATGAAAAACTTAAAATAAAGGAGATTTTAAACATGTGCACAGTTGTGGTATTTGCTAATGCAATGGCAGGTTTTGCCACTAGATGGCCCCAGTAAACCTCTAGCAAGGCCAGTCTGTTCTCCCCAGTCTAGCCAACCATAATTCCGATCAGAAAACATGCAAGATGCAGCATCCTTCATTCAGTCCTGTTTCCTGCTCAGGATACCATGCACTGCACGGTTTCATGAGTCCTTACTTCAACATCCTATAGAAGCATTGTACTCCTGCAATGCTTCATGGGTGTCCAGCACTGTTTCTTAGCTGTTGAACACACCCACTTGTGAATCAGGTGTGTCACGGCAGGAAAATTAACAAACCGTACTGGACACTGGCCTTCAATGAATGAATGTTTATCTATGTGCTTTTGTTCTGTTTAATTTGTGAAAGACTGAGACATGAAACAGCAAAAGCACACAATGTAATCCCCTTATTTCTGCCTTTATCCTTTAATATGCATCTCAAAGAAACTAACCTGCAGCTAGTTCTGGAAACCTTTCTGCTCCCACATTAAACTTTTGCCTTCTGTGTTCAATTCAATTGTTTCCTAATTAAAGTAATGCAGTCCATCGAAGGTAAGATAATTGTAGAACAGCAGAATGGGGACAACATGCATTTTGAGAATTCATATATTTTTTTACTAAATCAAAATCCTGTAAAATATCAAACACTACTTTAAAAAGTGACAATAATAGTAACATGCCATGAAAAGGTGTATCTATCCCTGTCCCTTGCCATTACAAAAATAATGTGACATCCATGACCTTGAACAGCTGCTCCAAGAAAACAACTGTAAGGGCTGAGCAGGCAAGGATTAAAAGATTATACTTCACCTGTGTTCAGAAAAACTACAGGAAAAAAACCATTTGTTGCAAAATTTCATGTTGCTAGGACAATTGCTTTATTACTTAAAGCAGCCATGTAAACATTTCCTTTCAGTTAAAATAAATGCAAGTTTGTAACTAATTTGAGGTTAACTTGAAATCACTATTATAGTGACCATATATTCACTTTTTTCCAGAAAAAGTGTTCCTATCGGCTAGAATTTCAGCTAGAAGATAAAAACATTTTAGGTCGAAATTTACTTTTTATATTGTACTGGGAGCCTCCCACCTGCCTCCAGTGTCCTCCACTGGTAACTACAATATATTTGAGCACTTATTAATATTACAAATTGTTACAAAACACAGTGGTTTTACTCAAGCACTGCAGCCTCCAACTAACACTAAAGAAATGTGATGTTTTTCATCCTTTGGCTTTTGGAAGCAGGATTTTGGGAAAATATCTAAAATATCAAACACTTCTTTACAAAGTAAATATAATTTAGAAAGTAAAGATATTTTACAAATATTTTGGGAACTTTTTAAAATGTTTTATCATCTGCAATATTTGCTGGAAGTTCCTTTTAGTAACTAATTTGCTTTCAGCTGTTTAATCTCACCTTCTTCTGATAGCAGCAACATTAGTGCATTAGTCTAGAGCTGATATATACTCCCTAGGCAATCAGGCATTAGAAATAAAAGTGGTTTGACCAAGTGGTTAAAAAGTGCTGCTGATAAAGTGAAGCTGAAGGTGACCTGTGACTCCCTCTGGGGCAAGATTACGCTGCAAAATAAGCCAGTGATCTTTGATGTGTATTCACTTAGGCTGGTCTTGGATCAGAGCAACACTTGAACTTTTAGTCAGTACTGGAGTTGATGGCAAGGTGAGAGTAGTTCTTATCTCTGGGGTTCTTAGAAATACTTGACTGATAACCTAATTTAGCAGAAGGTCCAGCTCCAGTTGCCACATCCAGTAAGACAAACAACCAGAGGAGCACAGCAGCTGATTTTTTTTCCCCCTCAGGCTACAGAAGAACATTTCAGCCTTGTCCACTATCATCACTGTTGAACTGCTTTGATTCTCCTTTTATATTTGGAGGCTCAGCCGCTCAGATCTAACTCCTGCTTACATTCTAGAGAGCAAAAGAAAAACTAATTTATCAGGAGATTGCTGCTTGTTAGGTATCAGATGGACAGGCGGAGCAGCCTTGAGTCACTGGAGGAGCAACTACGTTGCCCTGTTTGTCTGGAGGTTTTCTCAGAGCCACTCATGCTGCAGTGTGGTCACTCATACTGCCGTGGTTGTGTCCGCTCTATGGACATGGACCCTCTTGGACAACTCCAGTGTCCAGTGTGCCGCTGTGCGGTAGACGGGGACAGTCCTCCACCTAACGTGGCACTTGCACGCATTGTGGATGCCTTGAGGGACATCAGTGGTCCGGGTCAGGGCCCCCCAGAGACCTGCAGCCAGCACCACAACCCCCTCAGCCTGTACTGTGAGGAAGACCAAGCACTCATCTGCGGTCTATGTGGCAGCATTGGTGAACATCGCTCCCACAAAGTCACCCCCATCAGCAGCGTCTACAGTCGCATGAAGGTACTAAGATGAGGTGTTTTAACAGCTTGAAATACTAAAAAAATATACATGAAAAATACATTATTTTCCTTCTTTGCAAAAATGTTAGGAAATTCAGATGATTTGTATTCTTGATGTACATGATCTGTGTAATACCTGATTTTTCAAAAAGGTGAACATATAGGTCATGTCTATATGCTCTATATATGACTATAGGTGAGGTGAGAAAAAATGTTTTAAGCATTTGATGTTAAAGGAATTCACTCACTCTCTCATTTTCTTAACTGCTTATCCTAAGTAGGGTTGTGGGATGAAATCAAACAGTAATAGCAAATTAGTAAAATAAATGGTATGTATATGTATTTTAATGACTATATATGTAATGAAGTGCAATTCTGGTTATTATTTTTTTTTTTTTAGAAATGTTCTATTAATGTTAATCTTAGACAAGCACATGTTTAGAGGAACACTCCTCTTTCACTTCAGTTTAAAATTACTTTTACCAGTAAATGTAAAATATGTGGGGCACAGATGAGACCATAGTGTTACAATCTCCCAATATGTCCCTTTGGCCTCTATCAATCATGATCTAAGAATTTTAAATCTGTACACAATAATGACAAAGCGTTTGCAGTGTCTTTGTAGATCCGTACTTTCATGCACATTTCTGTGTGAGCTGAAAAATGAATATTTAACTGTACTGAAGAGAAAGTCAGGGTTTTGATGCCATGTCATAAGCAGAGACAAAAAATTTTCTGGCATTAAATTTAATTTCCACTCATCATTTCCTCACACTGCATCCAAAATACTTCACTGAATACAGTCATGGAGAAAGAATGTGATCTCCATACAAAAAAGAGATGACAGTGAGATCCCCTAAGCATTGTGCGTTTCATCACTTCACAGGAGGACATCTCCTGTCTGATGACTGAGTTTCAGACTCAGAGGAGGAAGCTGGAGGAACAGATTTGTAAAATGGCCTACAACAAATCTCGCATTACTGTGAGTTACTTTTACTTCAGACAAAGATGCTCCAACAATATGAGACAGAAAGAGTATCTTACTAGGCATTATTGTTGGCTCCAGTTGCTGACCCACTTAAAGATAATGCTGCTGTTTTACACCCACAATCCTGTGTCTAAGTGTGTCTGTGTGTGTGTGTGTGTGCGTGTGTGTGTGTGTGTGTGCGTGTGTGTGTGTGCATGCATGCAGAATGAGTCTGATGTGTTAAAGTGGGTGGTGAGGAAGGAGTTTGGTGAGTTGCGGCACTGTGTGGAGCTGGAGGAGGCCTGTTTTATGCAGAAGGTGGAGAGCACTGCTTCCACTCTCATCTCCTCTATCCAGGCCCAGGCTGACCATATGAGCCAATTGCTGGCCAAGTTTCAGGAAGCTGAAGGCACACTGGAAGCCCTGAGCAATGACGGCCATCTGGACTTTATCACTGTGGGTAAAGGGGGCGGTTTGTGTGAAGCACATGAGCTTTATGTGGCTTTTTGTTTGTGGTGATGCCTCTGTACCCTTCTTGGAGGTGTGTCCATAATGTGCTCATCAAGGTAGTTGTTTTTATGAGACAGAATAGCCTCTTAGGGTCAGCAAAGTCAAAGAAGATCTAATGTTATACTGGTACCTTTACTGATATTCCTTCTCACAGATTCTTTACAAATATTGGTCTTTTCATTCTTCGTTCGCCTTTATAGTGGAGTAGAGTAATCTTTTATTATCCCACGAATGGGAAATTTGGACGTTACAGGGCTCTTATAAAAGTGACAGATGTACAGAAAGAATAGAAAAAAAGATATATAAAAATAGAGGTATAAGGAAGAGGGACAAGTACAGGAGAAAGGAGAAAAGTACAGGAGCTATAATAATAAATTATCTATCTATATAAATATATAAATATAAATATATATACATATATACTATATTACCAAGATGCATATACATATCTACAAGAAGAATTATGTGATGTATTATAACTTTATAGAGGGTCTTTTGGGTCTGAATAATAACCACAGTTAAGTAAATGAAACCATAGCAAGCAAATTTCTAGCAACTATGCAGGAATCTGCTAATCACACAATTTCACAATAAGCACTACTAACCCTCCTTTATCTACTGGCAGTTGTTGCCCCAAGCAGTTGTCACTTACACCTCCAGCAGAACGAAATCAACCTTCTAGGTAATAAAAGGTGGCACCACACCTTTTCAAACTGCTGCTAATGTGATGCCACTGGATACCTTATATGTATAGTAACCATACATATAATTACATAAATACAGAGATTTGCTGCAGAGTATTAGGATTTAATTGTAACAAATGTTACTGTACTGTAACACTTTTTTTTTTTGTAACAGAAATATGGATCCATTGCTCCAAGGTAAGAAAGTCTGTAAATCCTTTGTGCTTGCAAAATATCTGTGGATGTTTCAGCTTTTTTAGCTCGTATCAAATAAACAACAGATCAACAGGAGCAGCGGTGGCCTAGTGTTTAGGGAGTTGCCCCGGATCGGTAGATTGTGGGTTCGATTCCCTCACCAGTAGGTTGCCCTGAGAAAGGTACCATCCTTGTCACTGCTCCCTGGGTGCTTTCAGTAGCTGCCCCCTACTGCACGTGTGTGTATGGGTGAAACGCAGAGGTTGAATTCCGTTGTGTTGTACTGTGCTGCGTTTCACAATGTCACTTTCACTAAAAAGACTTCGTGAAAAATACATTCAGATAATGAGAAATCACTCCAATAGAGGAAAAAATATGGACTCAACAAAAAAAAAAATCCTTAATGCATGAAAAATAATTTTCACCATCAAGCTCTGGTGCCTATTTTCTTGAATAGTGGTTCACAGTTCATCTTTTTTTCCCCACTTTAAATTTTCAATGGGATTGAGAGCTGGACTCTTTGCTGCAAATGTCATTGAGTTGTTATGTCGTTCCTGAAGAAAAGCTTAACCCTCTTTGCTGTGTGGCAACATCTTTATCCTGAGAAATGACTTCATCACCTACAACCCTTTATTCTACTGATTGCACTGACTGCTGAGGTAATGATTGCCACCTCCCCCTGGTCCATTACCCGAAATGCAGCCCCAGATCATAACTCAGTAGGGAATTTCACTGCTTTCTTCCTGGGATCATCCTTATGTTTTATTAGAATGGGACCAGACAAGAGTTCCAACATCATCAACATGGCCAACGCAGATTCATGAATCATCATTCGTCAATCGTCCGTACTCTATGATGGCTTCCCTTTAGCCACTGTAACCCTGTTTTCCTCTCTTCAGGAGTAACACTGGCTTGTCATTTGCTTTAATTGATGTGAATCCCATTTTTGGAAAGAGGTTTTATCCTCCATTTTATCCATTCTGCACATTCTCCAAATTCTCCAGTGTTTCTATTGACAGCTCTCTTGTTGGGGACATGTTTCTCTTCAATTAGCCAAGTCCAACAAAAACGTTCTGCAAGCCATCTTTTTTAAAGTACAAATTTAATTGCAGTTTTAGATTTGCAAATATTATAGTAGAATTTCTTTTTACTCTGTATTACTTGATTTCATTTTTTCATTCTACTTGATCTAGGGAGAAAATGTCATAATTAAAACAGTTTCATTTAAATGGTTGAGTTATGTTTCACAAAGGAAGAAAGTTTAGCTGTTGATCGAAAATTGTTTTATACCATAACTGTCATTTATTTTCTATGCAGCAGAAACCTGAATGAATGCTCTTTAAGTGTGGTCACTCCATCATTTTTGCCAGGGCTTGTTTTAATGTTGTGCCAGGAGCAGGACTGATTTGTCATTTATTTTGGATTATCTGCAGTGCAGTTTCATATTTGTAAAGGAAGAGTTTTAATAAACCGTTAACAAAGGGTTCTGTATTCATGTGTTACAATATTGGATGAACATGAGCTTTTATAAAGACTAACAAATTCCAAAAACGTTTTTATTTCTGTTATAAAGGTGGTGTTAATAATAATGTTCCACTGATTTTTACTGTGTGTGTGTGTGTGTGTGTGTGTGTGTGTGTGTGTGTGTGTAAAGCCCACTCCCAACACATATAATAAAATTAAATAAAATAATAAAATATCCTGAAACTAAACACTTTAGTTACATGTTGAACTGAAAAGTTTGCTGCAACTTTTTACCAAGAAAAAGCTGCATCACCTGCACCACCATTTCACAGTTGCAAAAAGCTCCACTTAATAACATTTAAATGTTGTCACTCTAATCCTGTGACGGCTGTAACACAGACTAGCTGTAGCATTTAAAATGTCTGCTGAAAGCTACCAGATATCATTGCAGAACAATGACATCACACTGAAGTTGCCAGTTGTGCGGTGGGGCTCCATAGCGCTGGAAGGTAAACCCTTCTGTGATATTGCAGGTTTAAAAAGAGCCAGCAGAATGAACAGAGGAAGGAGAGGACCTACAGCTCCATCAGCTTCAAACCAGGCTTCAATCACAGCGACATCAAACTAGCTGTGTGGAAGAGGTTACACAGGAGAGTTCTACCAGGTAAAGGGTGTGTTCAGTCCCTGATGGAAATTAGAGTGAATTCCATCAAATTGTCAAAGATCCATGTTTTACAAATGTAGTATATTGTAGACTATACATAAATAAAGTTGATTAATACCAATGCACTGTTTAGAGCACCATATGTAAAAGAGTTTTAATCTGATTGGCTGCCTTATTTTGTCTTATTTTATGAGCAGATGCATAAGCAAGTGCATATTTGTAAATGTTTTGGTTTGTCTCGCTACAACATTTGCTGTTTTGTAGCTTAGTTTCTATATGTGAACTGTATGGAAAGAAGAAATTAATATAATAAGAAAAGTAGATTTAAACAAAAAAATAAATGAACAGTTGTTAGAGGTAAATATTGAAAGCTATTGTTTATCCCCCAGAATATGCTGAAAGTTTTGAAGCTAAGAACTTCAGATGCATTTGCAAGGTGATATGGTCTGTGTTTACTAAGTGTAAGGATGCATAGATTAACTCTTCCATTCTGCAGCTCCTGAACATCTGAAGTTTGACCCACTGACAGCTCATCCCATGCTGCAGCTAAATGAGGACCTCACAAGTGTTGAGTGTGGGGTCATCGTCAACCGCCAGCCCAACAATCCAGAGAGATTCAGCTACAGTTACTGTGTGCTGGCCAGCCGTGGCTTCTCCTCAGGAAAGCATTACTGGGAGGTTCAGGTAGGGGAAAAGCCAAAGTGGCGGCTTGGCATAATCAAAGGGACCACGTCCCGCAAGAACAAGCTGCCCAAGAGCCCAGAAGGTGGAGTGTGGCTAATAGGGCTGAAGGAGGGCAGGGTGTATGAGGCTTTTACTAGCCCACGGGTCAGTCTGCCTCTCACAACCCACCCCCAGCGCCTGGGGGTGTTTCTGGACTATGAGAGAGGAGAGGTGACTTTCTATAACGCAGACACTCCAGACGAGCTGGGTTTCATCTACTCATATCAGGCTGAGCTGCAGGGGAAAGTATACCCACTGTTTGACGTATGTTGGCATGAACGCAGTGCCAACAAGCTGCCAATCTCCCTGCCCCAACCATTTGCTGAGGTGTGACCTGCCTTCGGTTCTCTTGCAAAATCTCCTGCAACTTTCTGGTCTTCAATCAATAACTTTATCTTATTACAATAGTGTTTTGTGATTAATGTGACACTACAACATGCATTGTGCATTATTATGATATTCTATCTTTAGTTTTTACTGTGTGGTTCTCAAAGAATTTTACTTATCTTCTTCTGCACTTTTTGTTGCTCGTAGGGCTTTTTCATAACAAGGGTTCCTCTTTAACCCCTTATACCATAACTTAGTTGAAAAGTATCCTTATTTATGAAGAAGGTTTATTTAACAATAGCTGTATTATTCTGCGGATCCCTAGATGCTTAGTAACAACTCGCTTTAAACAGTTATTAACCAAACACTGCCCATATTAAAGCCCATTTCCACATTGCAAATGCAAAGTTTGTGTATTTTTTGTTCATGCTGCAGTGACCTACAGTGATTGCCTTCATCCTTATCCAACCTCTTGCGTTGTACTGCTTAATTAACCACTGCCAGCACTCATCCTGAAATGAAAACATAGCACTTGCATCAAAGTTGGCTCTAGACATAGCCATATGTTTGGGTTGTGCTTGCCTTGTAAGTAGCTTTGCCTAAAAATGTCTGCCAAATAAATAAATGTAAATGTGTGAGCGGAGATGGGGAGGCAGGAGAGAGGTCACAAGCTTGCTGCAAATGCTTCTGAATCATGGGTTTTCTTCACCTTGTTCTTAAAAGATTCAGGCTGGCCCTCACCCAGTCTGGCTCACTAAGCTGTACTCTGATTTCCACTTTCAGTGTATGTGAATGTGATTATCTTCATCAATTAAACCATGCCTGAGATTGGTTGAATATTTAAGGTTATCAGATTTCAGATATCAACTGACAGTTTAAACTTTGTCCATTTGTATATATGCAGTATGCACATAGTCACAGAGTATGAAAAACAACACAAGCAAGCCTATTTTTAAAGGTATGATGCAACGTCAGTTTAGAATGTGATGATAAAGAAGTAAACTTGGCAGACCAAAATGTATTAGCTGATCCACTAAAGGCAAGGGCTGAAGACAATTGAAAAAAAGTGAAAGTGACAACCCTTGTCATGGCACAGCACACATGAACCACAACGAAATTGGACCTCTGCATTTAACCCATGCACACTCAAACCCGTGCAGCAGTGGGCAGCTATTGAAAGCGCCCGGGGAGCAGTGATGGGGACGGTACCTTGCTCAAGGGTACCTCAAGGGTACCTGATCCTCCGATCATGCAGCTAACACCCTAACCGCTAGGCCACCGCTGCCCGTTGTGTTTTAATTAAAAAATAAATCACAAAAAATCATGAATTTATGAGGGTCAAACATTCTTAAGCCACTCTCAGAAATTTACAATGAAATATTTTCAATCATGAGGTACAGCTTTAAGGCTGATAAAGATAAACTGAAGGATGAGGAAACTGGTTAATTAACACCCACGTTTCTCAGGACCAGCTATCTGTCAAAGGCTTTTGAAAGATTGTTGTAATTTTTTATGGTTTCATTGTCTTCTCATATTGCATTGAAGAAAGACTGAAAATCACTGTGGGATCATTTATGGGAGACAACAACACTTGTCCTCTAGCCAGTGACGTCAGTCAGGCAGTGCTGTTTATTGTCATCAGGCCTATCACACTTTTGCGACCGGAAGGAAGATATGACTGTTGCTTTGATCTGTGACTTCCAGGATGTCTAATACAGCACATGAATATAACTTAATAAACTGGTCCAGGCTGACAACAGAAAGAAAACAGTAATTCTTGAAAGAATGTGTACATTTCAACAGTGCATGATGTGTAAACACAGCCTGGATGCAGTGTAAAGTTGACCACCAGGTGGCAGTGGAGTTGTTCATGCGTTTGTGTCAAGGGACCTTTTAGACAGTTACACAACCAACCTCTGTATAACTAAACTGACTTCAGAAAGGCAATGGTAACAAGTAAACAAGTTCTCCTTTGCATCCCTGGAGACTATTTGTATTTGATTTTCTTATTTTTTAGCTCTCAGTCAAGCCACAGTGCTTTGCCCTTTTTTCAATAACAGATCTCTCAGTGCCAGAGTGGCTAAATTATTGACTGGATGACAGTTTAAGTGCTTTGAGTTTTTGGTCCCTAGCCAGCACAAATACTTTTTCACTTTTATTTTATTTATAGCACAAAAACTGAATTAAACAATCATACTTTATTCAAGCTCATGGGCCTCCCATGGTGCACATTCTTCCCTGGTATGAGGAAAAGGGCAACTACAGTCTGGATTGCATCAGGAGGTAGTACCTCAGGTTCTGTGAGGATGGTGTGAAAACCACTTCAACAAATATTTGCTCTTTGTTGATCTTTGTACACCTCTTTATGTGTCTGAATTCTACATAGACAATATATTTGGTAAAAATCTGCTTTTTCATCCGTGCAGAGGTTGCATTTGCAGCGGCATTCAAATGATTAGTTCTGGATCATAAACATGTCTCCAGCTCATTACAGGTATTAGCTCCACTGCTCGTCTATTGCTGCAGGGTTTTATTCCTCTCTAGCAAATCACATCGCATGGTGACACGTTGGGCATTTGGTCATTTAGATACAAGCTGCATGAGCACAATCAAATAACCTGAATCAATAGAGGATGCAGCTCCACATATCCACATATTTTCTTATTAGAACTAATGTCTTGATACGTCTGGACATTCTATGTAAAGCATTCTATAAACAAGACAGGAGTGAATTTTTTGCTTGTTTATTCTGCCGTCAGTATTTGTGAAAAAATGTGAAACTTGCTACAAAGACCTAAACAGTTTCCACTTGTCCTCTTATCTGCTCTGCCAAGATCACAACTGACAGTTTCACATGAAATAACTAAAGGAGGCAATATATAAAAAATGAGTCAACCCCCTGAAACATTCAGTGAAACACACACACACACACACACACAGACAATATTGCTTCAGTTTTTTAGCAGCACAATTTCTAAGTGGATCATGTATGTGGATGAAAGGGAATAGCAAATGTAGAGCAGCTCAGTGAGATGTTCCAAATGAAACACCAATCAATAGGTCTATATTAACAGAATGAGCACAAGCTTCCCCCAACCCTCCTGAGCTCACAGCACCTTCCCCCTCTCCACTCAACCTCTCTGTGGGAAGAAATGATCACTAGCCTCCAACAGGCTGGAGAGGTTGCTATGGCAATACTATGACAACGCCTCAAGCCATCTCCCTGGAAATACTATGGCCAGAGGAAAGCGTGAAAGTTTAAAAGCTTGACAAATTGGAAACCTTATTTTTACTGCCAGATCAAAACCAGTTCTTCCTTCAGTTTTGTCTTATTTTACACTACTGGAAAACACCAGTGTGCCTTCATACCCAGCATAGATTGAATGATGTGTGGACCAATCCAAAACTATTTAACAACATCATCAATGAACATTAGGCATGCTTTTTCCCTTCTTCTATGTTAAACACTACAGTGTTGAAGAACGTTTACATATCAGGAAAGAATTCTGACTTTCTAATCAACACATTAGCTGCAGACATTGCTCCTCCAGTGAAGGGAGTCAGTTTGTCCTTATGTTGTAAAAGCCCCTACTCATTCAGGAGAGCTTTATAATAGATATGGGTACACTTTTGTGAGGGTCTAATTGAAGTCAGACACAGAAACATTACACTACAAAGCCCAAATCACCTCACCTTAAAGGTATTGGTTAGTGTTCCTTCACTACAGAGAGCACAATTAGATTGCTCTAAAGCCTGGCTGGATGGCTTTATACCCCTAATGCTTGACATCATGTGTGAATGCTTTACACACGCTCATTCTAGTGTCAATAATTTTTATGGACATAATGTATGTGCATCAAGTCACTAATAAAAACGAGTGTCTGGAAAAAAACAACCATAGGACAAAATAAAAATCAGTGACAATATGCAACTTTGGACAAACATAATGTGCCCATCTATTCTCAGGAAATGTATACTCTATTCTTTTGATATATTGCCAGGCTCGTCTTGCAAATTAGTACCAGACTAGCTGCTGGTAGCATTTATTCAATACCACACTAGAATTGAGGAAAGATGACAGCAAACATGCAGAATAACAAAGCACTGAGTTAAACCACAAACACAGTGTGGCTTTCTTTGAGATCACAGAGTAGGAAGTCTGCCTTCATCTGTACTGCAGAGCATCTGAGAAATGTATCCCTATGCTTATGCTGATTTTTGATGTCATGAAAATTGAAGCATTTCTGATTATCACTGGGACAATAAACTATGAAGGATGGTATAATCTAAAAAAAAAAAACAGGGTGTTGGCAACAGAGAGAACGAATATGACTATTTGTCATTGTGAAACAGAACCAGAATGCATTCTCTGCATTTAACCCATACATACCATGCATCAGATCTCAGCTATATCCAGTGCATGGGAAGCAATGATCACTAGGCTACCGCTGCCCCAAATCCAGTGCTCCCAAACTGAACATGCTAACCTTACGCAGGGACCATGCTAATTTTCTCTGTATTGCTCCATATTCTATATGGGCCGGTTTATCCAGATCTAGATTTAAAGTAAGTCAAAATTAGAAAAAAGTCTATGTCCATCCACTTTTTGGGAACCAGTACTGTAAATTTAATATACATCACTGTGATTTTCTGACAATCAATATAGAGTCCAAAGCTAAACAGTGTACTAGGCTAAAAGTGAAAAGACCCGTCATGGGCTGCTACACCTTTAATTAGCTACAGGGGAGGACTGATGAGCAAGGTAAATGATAAAACCTAATTTCTGGGAGTGGGCAAATGAGGTTTGCCTGCTGCTATGCTCGTGTTTGTGTTTGTTTGCATGATCTTAGTTCCCGGTAGGCCTTGGTCTTGCTCAAGGTAAACTGTGCTGATGACAGTAGACAGGCCTATCAACAGACCTATCCATCTAATGACCTTGCTTTCGTCTCTGGCCAGAATATAAGACAAGGAACTGGGGAAGGGGTTGCAGATTCTTGTTTATGGAGAAACTTTGAAATGGATCTTTACTAGTAACAACTCAGTGCAAAGTAGCTTTTATTAAAATCTCCATTAACAGCATGTAACTAATGCATGATCCCTCAAGTTCTAATAATTATAAGCAAGATAGTCACAGGTATAAAGGTCACATAGAAAGTAGTAATGCTATGAAAGTAAGTTCAAAACATAAATCAAATTAAACCTTTGTTTAGCTGTGTGTTTTCAATCAAACATTTTGATTAAACCAGTGATCAATAAGCCGTTGCAAATTTTTAGGAATCCAAAAGAGTGTTCTAGACTTCTGTTCTAAAGGGTAAAATAAACAAAATTGAAAAGATTACTCGATTACTGTCAAAATAATCTCATCTTAACTCAAATACCAGTATCATCAATGGTGACAACTCTTTATAATATATACACTGGTCAGCCGCTTTACTAAGTAGATCTATTTTGTGTCTACCTCAGTGACCATTTCATCATTTCCTCCTACCATGTAGGTGCACTTTGTAGGTTACTATCACACACTGTAGTTTTTTTCTTAGATCCCTCTTTCTCAACATTCATCAATGCTCATGGCCAACAATAAGCAGGTATTATTTGGGGGAAGGATTTTTCTCAGCACAGTAGTGAATCTCACGTTAGTGTGTGGATCACAAACAGCCGTGCTACTGGAGTTCCTAAACACCTCAGTGTCACTGCTGCATTGAGTATAGTTCACCAACCACCCAACAGTGTTTTGTAGCCAAAAATGACTGCTAATTAAAAGATGACATCCATAAACACTGTAGTACTAGATGGACTATCATCATTTACTTTTAACCCACCAACCTTTAACATTAATCTTCAAAGGAGGAAGCACTGTTTAGACATGTCTAACTCTGTGCAGCATGCACACACACTAACATGCCTCTATTATGTTCACTCATGCACTATATAGTATGTTATGTAAGGTCTATTGATTACCTCTGTTAGTCTTAAGCAAGTATCCTCCAACTTAGAAGATTTCAAAGTGTTTGCTCAGTTTCTATTATTTCCAATACAGCAGCCATTGCCTACTGTGTTTCTGCATTCAATTAATAATGACAAGGTGTGATAATGAAAAATAACACGGCCACACGCTAGAGCAGATTTATGTACACTTGCAAAGTCTTGTAAATACTTTCCACGGTCTTGGCAAGTCCTGTTTCTCAGTTTTGCAATTATATGCAATTTCACTGCACCAGCAAGAAAATTCACAATAATTGTTTTATGTGCTGTAAGTGAAGGAATAATTTGACAAATCTTTTGTAATTTAGCTGGACCAATTTTATTGTTGTGGCTTTATACATTTATTCAGAGGATAACATCACACAGACATATTTAGATAGACACTTAGATTGTATTTCCTAATCTTGATTTTGTTTTTGTTCTTTTAATTTAATGACAAAATAAATTAATACAAATACATTCAAACCCAAACCCAGTCTGTATTAAATAAATTCTGGTTGCATTTTTGCAATGGTCTGATTCTGTGACTAACTGACTTCTGGGTATTGTTATAAAAATTAGATATGCAGTAAAAATGGAGATAGTTTATGTTCTTACTAAACTAAACTTCTTTAACACTACATTTACAGTTCTATAAATAAAGAGCACTTTGAGAAAGAGGTGCTGGTTAGTAATTGGACAGTGCTTTACACTGGTGTGGTTCCTGAAGGCTCTTTAAAACAAGGCTACCTGACACTCTAAAAGATAAGGGATCTTATATAAAACAAAAAACAAACCTAAATATGTACTACTGGTGGAAGCAATCTGTTGATCTATCACTTATCACTCATCCGAGTTACAGGAAGTTCTGCTTTACTGGCAGAGACTCATTTCTTTCTCCATCCCCAATAAAAAAAAAAAGAAAAAGGTGCCAAACGGAAGCAAAACTGGTTTTCATGAGTGATGCCATATAATAGAGGGCCCTCATCTAACACGAAAAGGGCTAGCTGAAGGTATTCATTCTCGTCAAGCAAGAAGCACAACCGCATGCTCCTGCTTGTGTGGAATGAAAAGCTGCAGCCATACTGGTTCTTTGCAGATAAGATAAAAGCACCAAAACACAACTAAAGAGCATTCCATAATGCATATGTTTGTGAAAAAAAAAGATGTTCAAGTGCCAAAAACCGTTTTTGTTTCTCCAAATAATGAAAGATGCTTCCAATAATGAAGGAATTGGTGTAAACTAGTCATTTAACTTGTAACATTGTGAGTAAAACTGATCTTTAGTTATGCTAGTTTAACAAAATTTACAATGTTGTATCCTTTTTCTTATACATTCACTGAATAAACCCTACCCCTCACCCCAAACACACACACACACACACCATTATAGCAGCTCAGTACTATATGAAGGCTTCTTGACAGTTAAAGTTTTACACCGAAGCCCTCTAAGATTTTCGTAGGTTCCTCACCCTTTGTGTTACATCGCTCTGAAGGTTTTTTCCTGGTCTTTAAATCAAAAAATCTTTCTCTATAGAATACTGTGGCACATGTGTAGAAAGTGAGTTAGAATGTTTACGACAAAAGCATTAACAGATTTATTTTCAAAAGGAGTTTCCCTGTTAAGGCTGAGAACCATCAAGGAATTTTTTATTTAAAATGACTTTTGGATGACTTCATATGATATGACTCTTGATCTCCTATGGTAACGACAATAAAAATACACTGAAGGACTGAGTCACATTATTACATCCTAGGATTAAAATCACAGAGACTGTATAAGGGCCATCATTAGTTCTGTTTTGGGCACTATAGCTACTCCTACATTTTCTTTAACATGACCCAAATAGATTCAGTTACTAAAAACTACTACAACATCTGATGAATTAATAAGGCATTTTTGGTCAAATATAATTTTACATCTTTTAGTCCCTTCTGAAGATGTATATATGTAAATGTTTTAATTTCAATTTCAAACAAACTGGGAATTTTAAAAGCCCATTATGTAAAGAAGAAACATTTTGGCCATTTTTTTTTTATTTCCTTTTGGGTGATACCCCAAAGCTTAGTCATTGATTATGAATCTCTAGTTATGCCTGACTCTGGGTCTCCCAAAACTACACCACTCACTGGGCTTACATGTGGTGTGAAATCTGACCAGTTTGCAAGATGGTGTAAGTTAATAAATATTTCCTGCACAACATTCTGTTCTCAGTAGTTACATACACACCTCTGTTAATGTGGAGGGAAACAAGGCCTCCCTATGTCATTGCAGAATAAAAACTTCTGGTTCTTGCTTTTTAGTTTCACATCACCCAGCGGGTAGCTGCTGGGCTTTGACTTATCTGTGGGACTAGAATTCCCAGTTACAGCAAACTGTGAAAAGGCCTGCGTTAAAACCTGACCACTGCAAACTAAGCAATTTACATTTTCATATAAGCAAACAGGAGGTATGTGGATTGTGAATAAAACCATAGTGCCAGTTAAGTCCTTTCACAAAGTGCTCAGAATGTCAGTGAGTGTATATTGGTTAGATTTTCCAAACTACTGTACTCTCCATCTGGACTTAACCATTTACTGCACAAGGTGAACATCAGGCAAACTATAACAGCTTCCATAGTCTAATAATTTCCTTAATTTAGTTGTCCCCCAATACTGTTTTGGAGGCCTTAATGCTCTGTAAATGTACTGTTTTTGTGACTTCCACAAGAAGTGGAATCAGGAACAAACTTCACTGACCAAAAAGTGCCTTTTCACTTCTCTTCTTGCAATAACCCACTTTTGACTGGGAAAGCTGATTGTCGTGACCAAAGATCCATCTTCCACAGTGGTTAAAGCTGTTGCTGAACAGAGAAAAACAGCAGCTTCTATTCATTGCACAGAACAAAAGTACTGGAGATAAAAAAAAAAAACACAAGATACTGACTGCACAGTAAGACTGCAAGAACAGACCAACAGGCCTCTACACCATCCATGCTAGTTTTCAAATGTGCAACAAATAACCTTTTAAGTAAAGTTTTTACCCTGAACACACCTTCTTTTGTGGTTGCCAGGTATTGTGAGCCTTACAAGCTGCCCACCAGTGATAGAAGACTTCTAAAGGTCCTCACATCATCATCAATAAACGCTGGTATCACTAGCTCATATGACATTTATATTTGACAAATGTAGGTGAATATTATTCATACTTTATTTTCTAAAAGACAAAATAAATACATTCGCTAGGGATCCTGAGTAATGACTGTGAGATCCTTTCTGAAAAGGGGACCAAAACTTTTAACGCAACACATCATTTGGTGAAACTACTTGAGTGACTCCAAGTCCAATGTGAGTGTCCTTGTCTTGAATGAGAGCCAGTTGATGTGCACTAATCTAGCTTCTGGTTCAAGGCCAGCTCTCCAGACTAATGGATGCAGAAGCTGGGTGGAGCCCTGCACTGCAGAAATAGGTGAAGTCAGTACTAATGCTGAGACAAAAAGAAAGAGAGAGCCAAAGAGACAGAGAGAGATTATTGATAACAGATTATTAATAGAGCTTGGCATGTACAGGATACACGTTTTATTCACAGCCAATTCAATTAATGTCCATTTTAACTGTAAATGGGGAGCGAACTTTCCCACATAAGTTGCATACTGTCTTGGGGGGAGAGATAGAGAGAGAGAGAGAGAGAGTGTGTGTGTGTGTGTGTGTGTACAAGGGGGGGAGGGGGGGGGGTGTAGATAGGAGATAGGAGAGAGAGAGAGAGAGAGGGAGAGAGAGAGAGAGATGGGCGGGGGAGGAGAGGAGAGGGAGAGGCTGCAGTGAGACGCTGATGATAATCTTTCTCAGAGATCGTGCTTGTTTGTAAACCCCGGGGAAGACAGTCGGAGGGGAAGAACGCCCGCCGCGTGTTTGACCATCATGCCTGCCGCCTTCTGATCAGCCCCCGGCGTCGAGGTAATCAATCATAACTCCGTACTGTCTGTTCCCCTTCCAGGCGCGTCCAGGCTGTTAACGAGTCTTGCTGATGTGTTCCAGCGCGGCGGTGGAGGCATGGCTTAGCCCGCTGAAGGGGAGTGAAGAGCTCGCCGTGTGCACGATGAGCCTGGCGCTGCAGGACCTGCGGAACAACGTGAGTCCCCCCCACCCCTCACTGCTGCCGCCCTCCTGCAGCTCTCCCTACCCCTCCGCCAGCCTGCCCGAGCCCTAAACAGCGGCAGCCGGCGACACACACGGGCTGGACCGCGGCTGTGCCCCCCTTCAGCCGAGCTCAGGATGATTTCTGGCTCTTTGAGCAAACTGCACATTCCGAGATAGGCTACTAAGTGCGTAAGCGTGTTTTTTTTGTTTTCCCTGCTCGCACTACGTGATCGGCTGCAGTCAAGCTCGAATATATCAGGAGGGATTCAGTGATTTAACAAACGGACGACCGGTGCCACGATCGCAGTGATTGTATAATAAAAATAATGATTATAATTATTAGGCTACTAAACAGAATTTTATTGTTTACTGTGGGGGGAGGGTAAACAAATGTCTCTCGGCTCGTCGTGTGTGCTACTCTCGTTGATGAAATCCGGCTTTCACCGACCCGCAGACTTGTTGCTGATCGGGATCATCCCTCATGTTGTTCCTCCCTCCTTCCGCGACGGAGTTTTCGCCCTTTTAAAATAAAACACACACGCGACGCTCCTATTGGCCGCCTGCGGCGCGCGCGGAACGTCTCGCAGAAGACGATAATTAGTGGCACGCGGTTTCCATGGCGACCGGGATGGCCCATCGCGGCGCGCGGAGATGGCCGAGCCACCATTAACGCTCCACGACAACATCTGTGCAGCTGTTTTGACAAAAGTAGTGTACCATTCTTTTACGATTTGCACTGTAGAGCAGCTTCTGTCGACCATTTATTTAGGAAAAAAAGATTTCAGGGACTTCATGTGAGATACTTCTTGTCTTTAACGTTGAGAACACTATTACTAATAAACAGCAGAGGAAAAAAAAAAAATTCACAATTACCTCCAACAAACACATATTTCCAGTCCATTTAAAATGACGTTTTGCACTGGAGCTAGTAGATTAATGTAACAAGCTCTTTCACTTCACTAATTAGCATCTGGCTAGTATTAAATATTTAAAATAATATGTATATAAAATATTATTTCTTTTAGTTCCTAATAGTGTTTGACCACCATCATCTATAAAATCTATAAAAATGATAACAATTTGCCATGCAAATGTAAAATTCGCTCTAAATAATACATATCAAAGATTATAGAGCATTTTAAAAATCTATATAGGGTCACTATAGAGGAACCCCTTTCCTTTAATCATGGTCCTCTCTGAGAGTGCTGCTACTTTGTTTACTGAAGACATAGTTTAGTTTATTGCTTTATTCTTAAATCAGTATATTTTCATATACATCACATCAGCTCAGACTAGTGACTTATCTCAGAAAACACAGAGCAGGTAGAATGTCATAATTTCTAATGGCTCATAAACCATAGAATTGATATAACTAGTATTGATTTCATCACCTACATGTAAAATAGAAAGTGTAAGAAAACGGGTCTAAATGTTGAAGTGATTGGTGAGCAATTTTGTTTGGGTAATTATGGAGAAGTTAGTCTAATGCTAATGAACTTAGGTACATATTGTTTAGGCAGGATCATTATTTTAAATAAATAAATAAAAAAATAAAAAAATCAAGCCCCTGAAAATGAAATGATTTTGTTGGTTTAGCATTTTGTTCACCATTATATAACAAATGTACACAAGTTTGCTGTTATGTAGTTATACAGAAATCCGTTGAAAGACAAGTTAAGTTTGGCACACTGCTCTATTGCTATACTTTGCAGTATTTGTAAATGGAAGAGTCATGGTGGCACTGATCAGCCAAAACATTAAACCTACCTGCTTAATTCTGTGAAGGTCCCCATCAAGCCACCAAAGCTCTGACCCATCAAAGCATGGACTCCTTAAGATCTCTGAACATTTGCTGGAGTATCTGACCCTAAGACATTAGCAGCAGGTCCTGCACGTTGCAAAGTGGGATCTCCATTGATAGGACTAGTTTGTCCAGGACACTGAGATGGAACTTGAAAGCCAAGCCATGATGAAACGTGTGTTTTCTCACACTTTTCTATCACTGCTAGAATTTTAATTTTCAGCTTTTCTTGCTATATTTACTTTTCAATTTATGGGCTAGGCAGGAGAGCCACCCCTCCCCACAGGCATCAGTGAAGCTTTACCCATAGATCCTGTTGGTGATTCACCCATTGTCCTTCCATGGACAACATGGTAGGTGCTGATCATTGTATCTGACTTCCATTTGAAGGTGCACTGACCTAGGCATCAAGCCATCATTATTTGGCCCTTGTTAAAACCACTCAGATACTTAAACTTGCTTTTTTACCTGCTTTCAACACATTAACTTTAAGAAGACATTTCACTGGTTACCTAATATATCCCACCTTCTGACTGGTGTGATTGTAATCAGAGTTATACACGTTACAAAGCAGTGGCATAGTGGTTAGCAACTAGGCCCAATAATCAGATTGTTGTGGGATTCAGTCCTAAAGTTACCCTAAGATAACCTTGAGAAATGTATGTCCCCTACACTGCTGCCTGGGTGCTGTTTTTTGCTGCCCACTGCTGAGCTCTGTGTGTATGGATAAAATGCTTTGTGGTTCACTGTGTGTTGTGCTCTGTACTCAGAATGACAATCACTTTCACTTCATCTGTCAGTTGTTTTAGTCTTGTGGAAGATCTGTTTAAAGATAATGTTTATTCTGTGCAGGGTGCATGTCTAGCCTGATTGTGGAGTCAAACCCCCTGTAGAAGTAGTCGATAAGCCAAGACTTGTCTGTTGTCCATGATTTGCTTTTTTCTTTTGCATATGGGTTACAAGTTTAATATAGCTAACAATTATGTAACGCTTATAATCACTTACTGATATTTTACTGTTATGAAACCAAACAAATGTAATGAAAAACTGGCTTGAAGACCTTCACTGTTTTCAGCTGTTCAAGATAATACACCTATCTTAAGCTTCAAAGCTTCAATGCTGATTGAAGACATTTGGCTCAAGGAAGGATATTTTGTCATTTAATTCTGATGCTCCAGAAGGTAATAAAAGTGTTTTGATGGATTTGCTGGTTGGGTCCACAGAACATACTTTCTTTCTCTTGCACTGATTGAGTTCCCTTGCCCATAGCCTAGGTTTGTATCCTTAACCACTGAGTGTGTGACTGGTCTCAGACCTGCAGCACTGCTTGGGTGTGGTGGTGTGGGAAAGAGTGCTGTTGGAGCTCTCTGGAGGTGGAGTGCTCTCTCTCTCCTCGACCCCTGCCTGACCCTGGAGGGCTGCTCAGGGCTTGGGAGGGCTGGTGCATCCTGCCTAAGGGTGTGTGAATGCAGGGAGATGGCCACACTTTCCTGTGTGTGTGTCTGTGTGTGAGAGTATGAACACTTGTGTGTGTATGCGTAAATGTGTGCTGGGGCCAGTCTAGGTCAGCAAGCTAACAGTCTACCTTCACATTTTTATTCTTCAGTGAGTCACCAAGAACACTTTGGTTGAAGATGGAGATCGATAGAGAAGGGTTTTTATTTTACATTGACCTTGAAGTGCTGTGTATGTCCTTTATGTGAATGAAGTTTCCTTTTGTATCTTTCTTTTTGGTGTGTGCTTAATTTCTTCTTACCTATGATTCATAAATGAAATATAAAGAAACCAATTAAACATGAAACCCCTGCACAAAAAGTCCAAGTGACCATTGGGCTCTAAAATTTGGCCCCTTTAGTGCTTTCAACCATATAAAGAGCAAACATTCAATGAAATGCTCATCCTCCCAACCAATGAAAACAAAGATGCAGGAAAACAAAAAAGATTGTCCCTGCAAATCCATGTAAAGAGCTCCCACTTCACATACCTTTTGGCATCACATTAGGCTACATAATGAGCTCATCAAGCTAAAACTGGAGCCCTATATCTTGTGGATGGGCAACGTTATCATTCAGTCTATAAATCATCTCTGCATATGGCATATTGGCTGTCTTTCCCAGCTATTACATAAGGGTGACACCATTTGTTTTCCAGTTTCACAGCACTATTCTACAACCTGTTATGAGTGTTAAAGGAATACTACAGCACTTATCAACCTAATCTCTATCATCTACATCTGTAGTTTATGGTTGATGACCACAGAAAATAATTACAGCATTTCCCCCTGTACTTAGTTATAGAGCAGAAAGCCAGTGGACACAAAACACTTATCCTATTTTTTTAAGGTAAATAAACATGGGGCACACTGCATGGCTTTTTTCCTTGGTGTTGACTTTGGTTGTGCCTCTCCCTGTTGCTAAATTACAATAGCATCATAACAGTCAATAAGAAGTTCTAGCTGGCTATTGTTTCATTATTTACAGACAGAAAGGTCTGTCTGTTGACCTGTCAAAAAATCTGTTTAACCTGTTTACCTAAAACTATTACCTAATTGTTTGTTGTAGTAAGGTGTGATTCTACTCAAAATGTGCTGAAAAAGCAATATTTTTTATTATTCACAGTTGTGCTACCCCCCCCCCCCAAAAAAAAAAATCCAAACAAACTTGAATGCTACAATTGGATCTTTTTTCATTGAAAGGTAATCTGAAAACAATAGACCAAAAGGACATTAAAGTCTACAAAAAGGTGCGCAGTGTGACCATCATATTACAAGATTGCTTTGAGGCAGTAGCTTCTGCTGTTTTACTAAGTGCCAAAGAATTTTTATAATTAATGTATGCTTATATAAAGCTTATATGTACTAAGCAGACATGATTTATGAAGGCAAAACATAGTCAAGGAATAGTTAATGTTAGACATAGATGCCAAAACACACACACACACACAGTAAACATGTGTTTCAGTACTTATCAGTGTGAAGTTTTTTTTGTAAAAAGGTGACTTGGTGAAAGAACCATTATGTATTTTCCAACTCACACTATGTACTGCTCCCACTTTAAACAAGCTTTCTTTCCTTCAGCCATTTTTGTATCTCAAAAAGACAGGATCGTTTCTCACTTCTTTAGTAAAGCCAATCTTTTCTCTACCCCCCGAGCCAATTCATCCTTCAATCTGTTCGTACACTTTCCCACATTAGAGCCTAGTGTTCCTTTTAGCATCTTTCGGATGTTTAGCATTCTGCCAACTCTGCACTGCAGCAAAGAGAAAAAAGAAAGAGAAGCAGGCAGGGAAACTGAGAGAAGGAGAGCAAGAAAACCTCTACCCTTTTCTGTCGTAATAACCCAAAACATATACCCACAGAGAATAAATCAAGGTACATAGAATAATGTTGTAAATACTTGAGAACAAACAGTTGGACACTTTTAAAAGTAAAGGTACCAGTAAGTGTGCTTTGAAGAACTGTTCCTAACAATGTTTATGAAGATCATCTGGCATGATTCCGCTCAAGCCCAAATCTAACACATCTGAATTATTTAACTGTGGAGTAATTGGAGTAATTATCTATATAAGACACATTTAAAGCCAAGATTTAAAGTGTACTCTTCTCAAAAAGGAAAGAACATGTTTGTAAACCACTGCCATAGAAGAAACCCTTTATACATTCATGTTTATCACTAGTTCAGTGGTTTTAGCATTGAAAGTGCACCCAGCACGGAAAAATTATATCTTGCTAAGTCAAATCTTAAACGAGTTGAAATGATTATACTTTGCAATATATCATTTTCAGAGGGAGAATGATTGTGTTTGTAAAACATACATCAGGATACCAAATAATGTATAGTCATTTTGGCCAAATAAAAATCTCTCTTCACACTGTAATAAAATTTGTCAAAAGGAGGTAATTGGAGCAGTGTCATTGAAGAACCTTTGTTCTTTAAAGAACATTTCAGCTGATAATTTACAGACTTGTTTTTGAAAATGAGATGTGTCCCATAAATAAACGTTATGTTTTTTTAATTTTTTTTTTAACCAATTAAAGGCTTAAACTAGAACAGTAAATCTAAGCCAGGAGCTACTTAAGAACCTTTTTAAAAAGAGTTTAAACACACACTGAGGGATTGTTTTTCTGAAAATGTGTTTAGTATTAATGACCCTATCTTTATCCAATTCTTCTTCAGGCTACAGTTGACAGCCCTAGTTTTGTGTAACTGTGTGTGTGTGTGTGTAGTAGCAGAAGGTTAAATGAGGACTGCTTTTAGAACCCTTACTGGAGACATGTGTTGTATATATTAAATGCACAAATGCTCCTCAGCATTATGCTTTTCAGAGAAGAGGAGAGGAATGAAGAAAATAATTGAGAGAAGAATGAGCAAGTTTTAAAGGATTAAATCTACAAAGCTGATCACTCTCAGCTGCTCCAATCCTCAGCTGTGTAAACCAGCTAAAACAATACAGATTCTTCAAATCGTTCCTTCCTTTAATCTGCATTATTGTCTTTAAAGATGGAGAAACTCTCTCAAAGCCATCCATCCTGCACCCAGATCCTCCAACTTTTATTCTCTCTCTGCTGTATTTTTTCCTCTCCTTCTTCCTTCCTTCCCTCTCTCTTCCATCAGTTCCTCCCTCCTTCCTTTCTCTCACCATGTGTTCAGAACGTGGTAACCTAGGTGCCCAGAATGACATCATTCTGCCTCTCTAGGGAAAGTGTTTGTCTCTCTCTCTGTCCTTCTGTCTATTTCTGCCTGCCACCTGACAAACACACACACATACACATGCACACACACACAGCTCTGTCCTTCTCTTGAAAGGATGACCTACAGAGTATGATATGATAGAGGTATGATAATGAACAGCATGAAGAACAGCGTAGGGACACTACTGCGACAACACACTGGTGTTAACAAATTATTGTGTTTCTCCATTGTCCATAAAAATGTGTTTGTGTCTGTGATTGATACACTGTGTAATGATGTATCTGAAAGCGAGACTAGTTTTAGCCCTGACCCAGCTGCGTTGAGCTAATGTCCCTTATGTAATGTTTACATAACAAAAGAGGTGTGCTCTGATGGCTTTTGTTTGGTGGACCTCTTGGTTTACAGCGCAGAGTGCTTGTGTGAAGTGTATCCGAGTGGCTAACTGCATTAGGACACATTGGCCTGTCAGTGCAGGGCAGAATGGGCCTTTGTGCCACAACAGTACAGGGTTCTGTTTAGCACAGCCCTCTGCTGGCGGCGGTGCAGTACTGCCTTCGGCACAGGCCAGCTGAATGAGGTCTTCATGAATGGTCGAGGACAAGGGTGATTGTGAAAGACGCGCACTGTGGGAAGCATGTATTTATGTTCTGTGGGTTACACACTGTGGCAGCACGAGAACACTTCACTGACCATATTTTAGAGATGGGAGAACTGCCGCAGAGAGTACGCACACAAATAAGCATACTCTCATATTCCCTCTATGCCTCTTGGCAGCTAAGACGAGAGATGGGTGGCTCCTTTTGGAACTTTCTGTTCTTTATTATAATAATGCTCTCAGACTGGAGCGTGCCAGAAACCCCCCCCACCCTTCTTGTGTCGAAATGTTCCACTTGTACTTTTCATCCGTCACTTATATTAGAGCAGACTCTCTGTCTCTTGTTCTCCCTCACTCTTTTTCTTGTTCTCTCCTCCCCACTGTCCTCCTTTAGCCATAATTCTCTCTGCTTTATCCTCTTCTCAATTTGTTTTTTCTTTGTCTTTCGTCCATTCTTCCCCTCTGCCTTGCCTGCCTGCCTTCCCTCCCTCTTGCTCTCTCCCTCCTTCCCTTGCTCACTCCCTCGCTCTCTTCTCTCTGGGGCTGGATGTTTACCGTCTCTTTCACAGACCACCAGCAGGAAGATTCAGTAGTGTTGTGGCTCTTAAATGCACAAGGCTCTCACACTCTGCAAGGTATGTTCCTGATGTCACCCTTTTTCTCAACTGCTCTGTGTGCTCTTGTTGAGGCGAGGAAGTGTTGGGTTTGTGGAGGTTTGATGGTCAGGGGGCTGCTGTTGACAACTGCAGGGGCCCCCAACCCCCTCACAAAACCCATCAGTCGCCCAGGTCTGACATGGGGTGTGCAGGCTCAGGCAGAAGGTCTGACATGCAGGCTCAAGCAGGAGAGTTAATTGCTCAGAGGAAAGTACAGGATCTTTTAATGTAAAAACCCAGCAAAAAACAAAACAAAACAAAAAAAAACCTTCTGAAAAGTTCATAAATTGGGCGTGTTCCTTAGGTCTTCTTGACATTTGGTTGCAGTTCTCTGGCTAACTGAGAAAATCCTCCTTTGTATATATTTTTGTTTTGTGCATGATATCAAATGCTTTACATGTGGGTTCTTAATAAATGGCCCAGTTGTTTAGCTTAGGACAGTACTGCTAGTGCGCACACGCGCACGTGTGTGTGTGTGTCTGTGTGAGTGAGTTATAGAGTGGGTCTGATTGTAGGGGCAAAGAGAGAGGTCATGAATTGAAGAAAAGAGGAAAAGGAGATTGCTGAACCCTGACTTCCTTTTTGTGTCACCACTGCATGCTCAGGCCAGCACTTTTCTCTCTGAACACTTATACTCTCTCATTCTTCCTTGCCTTCTTTCCAAATTACGAAACACAGCATTGAACACTTCATTAACAAAAACATCCTACAATTTTCTTTAATTTCTAACCCAAGGTGAACTTCTGATACTTGTGTTTGTTTATTCAATAAATACACAGGGTTTATGTTGACCATTTTCCAACATCTGTTTATCCCTTAGAACCGGACAGCCTATCTTTAAGAATAATACATTTTGTAGACAACTGCTCTCACTGTTTGCCTTTTAAGCTTTTCTTTTGAAAGCTTAAAGCTGCTTCAGCTTCCTGGAGCCAAACTACTGCAGACTGAACAGGCACTGGTATGAAAATAGGCTGGTTTTTGCTGCATCACAAAAGCAAGGAAATCAAAATGAGCTAGTTTTGCAGCTTAGTTTCCATAAACGGACTCTGTTGACTGGGAAAAAATGCTACAGTTTAAATGTAACAGTGACCACATCAAACTATTTTATAAACTATTTTTTATTACAGAGATCAAGCTTCATTCAGTTTCCACTCCTTCAAAACTTTGATGATGACAGACTGAAATGTTTTTAAGGTGTTTAATGGCAGTAAGTGATAGACATCTCTCTTAAATATGACACTCCTTTCATTCGTATTCTCATCACTTTTCTTGTTTCAGTTCATGTCTGAACTGTAACATGAACTGCAACTTTACAGAGCTTCAACTCGTTTGGTTATTTGATATTTTTAAACATAATCATGATGGAGGGGAAAACCACTAGTAATCTCCCACCAAAAATTGTGGAGCAGTTGCAGAGTTCAACTCACAGCTGAATAAACGGACAGTGCTCATTTTGGTGCACAGTATCAGGCAGTGATGCAGCTCTGGTCAGAATGAAGCATGGACCTAATTATGTATGCTTGTAGTCAGCCAATTTATAAGATTTTTCTAGCGTGAATATGTGCAAGTGTGTGAAAGTTTCTAACATTTAAACATAACCACTGGTGGTCATCATAATATGAGAGAGAGAAAGAGAGAGAGAGAGAGAGGTTGCTGTTTTAGTACCTGCAGCCAGAGTATATGTATATGTAGATATATTGCGTATATTTACATGTTTGTGTATTTGGAATTACACTTATAGTTGGTTAGAGATTTAATGATAATCACTCAACTGACCAATGAGCCAAATTTAATTGATGATGGGGTAAGTAATACTTGCCATGTCCAGGATTGTTTGTTGCTAGTCCTGATGAATCTAGACTTTACTAAAATACTAATTATAACTTTTTTTAGCAACATGAAGTTCCCTTAAAGCTGTTGGCAAACAACATGCTATGCTTCAGTCAAAATAAATTCCAGAAAATCTGAGAAAGTAGGGTTACAGATCAGTCTCTAGGATGTCAGTGAACCACCATTAGAATATGGAACAGGGGTATGTCTGCTATAAAGAGGCCAGCCTAACAGAACTACTAAAATAGTTAATGAAAAACTTATCTAAAAAGAAGTTACAGAAGAGAAGAGAAGAACGTCTAAGGAGCTGCGGACCTCAGTTAACATCCCTGTGAACAATTACACTGGGCATAAAATGGATCCATAGAAAATGGCAAAGGCAGGAACATAAACGCTCGCTAACATTTGCCAACAACACTGTGATTAGCCCTAAAACTTTTGGGATAATGATTTATGGATGGATAGTAGATCTGAAGCTCAAGCACAATTTGTTATGTAGCATGACAATAATCAGTAGCATGAGAGCAAGTCCACCTCTGAATGTCTGACAATCAATTAAGATTTTGGGGTGGCATATTCAAAGTCCTGACCTTAACCCAGTTGACATGTTTTAGCAGGTACCGAAAAGAGCAAAACTCTCCCATTTTTAAAATTAAGTTAAAACATTTTTGTAGAACTGAAGGGACAACATTTCTCCACAATGATGCCAAAAAACTGGTCTCATGTTATCAGAAGCACTTTAAAGTGGTTTAAAGAAGTTTAAATTTAGGTTAATTACTTTTTCAAATAGATGATGTGTTAACGCTTTTTCAAAACACAGGGCAGGTCGTTTTGCTACTGCATTCTAGAAACTGCTGCCCATTTTTTTTATGAGAACTTAACTTGTACCTCTCTCTTACTTCTGCCCTTCTAGTTCTCTCTGAATCCGTCATTCCCTCTGCCCCCCTGCTTGTTATTAGCCTTGTTATTCAGTATTCTGATCACCCTGTTCCTTCACATTGAAAGCAGTCTTTGTGGCGGGCGCCACAGGCAAACCCTACAGAGGCCAGCTTCTTGTATTGGTTGCTTCTGTTTAAGCATATGAGGATTTATTTGGGCTTACATGGCCTCTGTCTGCATGCAATGTGGCTGTGGTGCTAAGGGTTGTTTTTGGGGGCTGTAGTTCTGAGCATTTCTAACACTTTAGGGGGCAGAGGTTGGCCTATGCCAGCCTGCCCCCGCCATAATGTTTCCCTTTAAAAACACCCCTCAGGAAACTACTTCAAACAATTGCATTCTGCACTGAGAAAGTTCCCTACCACTCCTGGAACTTGGGAAAACCTCTCCCTTCCCCTCACAAGGCAAAGCTCACTCTTTCTCCCTCACTTTGTCTGGAGAAATTATCCATACAACATTAAACAACTGGACATTTGCACAGAGAATGTCTCCCACATTAGTGGGAAAACACACACGCCATAACAATAAAACCACATGCCTCACATCCTACAGCTGACTAACACGGCACTGTGTTGACACTTTGATATGCTTCATAACCAGCATTAACTTGCAAGACATTTATACAACAGTTGTTCTGCAGAAGCTTGTTTATTTTTATTTTTTTAACCAGTATAATCTTTTATAGAAAACATACTTCTGCACATTGTAATTTACAACTACTGCTTGTTAAGAGTAACATATACAAAGGATATGTTATGGCACATGGTTATTTTTTTTTTCCAAAATGTTAAACCAGGGGTGGGCAATTCCGGTTCTGGAGGCCCGGTGTTTAAGCAGGGAATTCTCTGCAGGACACCGGCCCTTCAGGACTGGAATTGCCCACCCCTGTGTTAAACAAATGGACAATAAATAAAAAGTGTATACAAGTAAAGGCATTAAAAAAAGGCAAAAAATGAAAGTATGAAAATATGCAATTTGCTGAGGGTAGTTTAAACATTTGCCCACAATTGAAATTGTACACAATTTCTAATATTTTCCATACATTTTATTCTAAATATTTTCTAGAAAGTTTATAATTGATTTGGTTCACGGTTCTTGTAGGCTCTCAACAACTGAACACTTATATACCTGGACTTTCAGCAACACACTTTTTCATACATAAAGAATGTATTCAGACCCTTTTAGGCTTTTGAAGTAATTTGCTAATTAATTAAAAATAATAAATGGAAATATTCTATGTATGTTCATTTTCAGACCTTTCACTTGGTTAAAATTTTTTAGCAGCATTGACAAGAGTTCTTGAGAATGATACAAGCTTCACAGACCTTTCTTTTGCAGATGTCTCATCTCCTTGGTAGACTCATTTAGGGAGAGCAGGTGGACAAATATAATGAGATGTCTCCAGAGATATTGTTGGTTTCAGGTCCAGAATCCAAGAATTTTCGTAAAGCCACTAGGGTTATTGTCTTATTGAAATGTAAACCTTCACTCCAGCCTGATCCTGAGCACTCTGCAAAATGCTTTCACTTATGATTTTATTATATAGAAGACCTTTGGTGCACACTGTATGAATTGCTTAGCATGGGTTGATGCATTTGCAGTAGCTCTTCCAATTTATCTGCAAAATCCATTTTAGTAAAATTATATATACATGCTCTTAAATGTGCTTCAACGGATTTTGAAGGGCTTTTGTTATTCCTTCCCATCTCTTCCCGCTCCTGCTGACGTTGATTCATTGACGTCAGAGCCTCGGATGGACCTTTATGAATTATAATTGCAGCTCCTTACAGAAGCACGTGCTGGGAAATGTTCACTCTACGTCTTCATCTCTCTTTCTCTCGCTCTCTGTTATTAACTGAGAACTTTTTGCGGACCTCTAGTGCTTTAGGTCTGTGTATTGTTTATGCTTCTCTGACGTACTTTTAATTCTTGCAGTTGCCCGTTCCCGTAAAGGGGTGTATGCTTTCTTATGTTGCCACATTAGTGACCCCATGGAACCTTTCCACTGTCATCATCCCCCTCCCCTCCCAACATCCCGCTACATCAGAGGCCCCCGATAGGCCCAGCCACAGCTGTTAGTACAGCCTCTAGTCTATCAAGCAGCCTGTGAAAAGACGCTGAACACATTGCTTTAATTTGCAACAGACTGGTTCACTTGACTAGGATGGGGGGGGGTGTTCCTTTTTGTTGCTGTGGAAACCGATGGGAGCGCACTCACTTAGAGCCAAGGAGAGCGAGCATAAGAGCGCTAAAGGACACCCCTGCTCTTTCCAGCAGCTTGCAGATCTCACTATAACTGCCGTTTGTGCCTGCCTGAAATCCAGCTGGGTATTTCTGATATTTATCAGCAGAAGCTCAGAAGAGAGATAAGCGAAAATTTATTAGGATGGAGCATACACAAACCTGTTCACAATATAAACTATTTACACATTGTTGCGAGTGAGAAAACCCTGTCTCTAGTCTGTAATGGTGCCAAGTTTTTTGCTTAACTGTCCAGCACATCACTTCTGCCCTGTAGTTTTAAGCAGGGACCATGTTATTGAAGGAATATCATTGTATAAAATCTGAATGAAGCCCACCCCTTAATTCTGGCTACATTGTTTAAAAAAGACACTTTCTTCACCATGGGTACAAATAAAGTATTAAGTTCTAACGTTGTGCCTTCAATAAGTATTGAAAGTAAACTACACAAACATGGGGTTGGGCTGATGCCTGAGTCCACCCATCAAATTATGATTTACGGTCCAATGCTTAATAAGACAGAGGGATGAAAGGAAGTCAGAGAGTAGCAAAGCAAATGTGCAAAGATCAGACAGATAGTGTCTGAGCTGAATTCCACCAAAAATCAAAGCCCAAGGCAGACACAAGAATCAAAAGATACAACCCTGGAATTTCGTCAAATACCTCCAGTTCAGGTACCTACTGCTTTTGTTTGAATTACAAGGATGCTTTCCAGAACTAATTTGGTGTTCTGAATTGTATAGACTGGCAATCTTTTTGACAAGCATTTTCTTAGGAGTGTGTAGACAGTATCCAAGAAGGAGAGGTTCCAGCTGTCGATTTTCTGTGCATACTTGACAACATGCTGCAGTTTGCCCTTGAGGAGAGCAGTTATGAAGCCAAATAAATCTCTCCTGTCTGTGTGTGTGCCTGTCTCAGCCTCTCTCACTCCCTCAAATATACAGGGAGAATAGAGACACGCACACTTACTTATTCATAAACTCAAAAATAGAGAGAGAATTGTGAGGTCTCTCAGTTTTGCACTATGGCAGTGACTGCAAATTAGCAACCTGAGGCTAGCATTAGATCAGGGTATAAGGGGAGGGTGTGGAGGGTCTGTTTGTCTAGAATTTATTTTGACTTTAAAAAGCCTTTTCCTGACATCTCAAATGTGTGTCCTATTACTGCCACTTCCAACTTAAGACTTTAGTCCACAGTTACATCCATAACAAGTCTCGTTAATACTCTTTGATGCACCTTAACTCTTCTGTAGCTTTTTTACTCTGCTAGTTCTTGTGTTCTATATTGCACAGGGTTTCTGCAGAATAAAACGTAATGTAGCTGTACTGCCATGTAAAGATAATGAAAAAATCTACTGCTGTATTTTGACATGAAAATGAGTCCCATTCTTTGTTAGCTATGTTGCAGTACATCAAATAAGACTTAACCAACTAAATTTGGAGTTTAAATAGTTTATAGAATTAGACAATTTTGTGAGCTGCTCCTTTATTCTCAAACAGCAGTTGTGGGATGAGAATGCAAGAACAAAATGAAAGACCACAAATGAAGGGAATGAGAGAGAGAGAGAGAGAGAGAGAGAGAGAGAGAGAGAGAAGGTCAGAGAGAGGAGTATGGGCAGAGACAGAAGTGCTTAGTTGGATATGTGAAAGGGTTGGTCTGCTGCTTTTTGACCTTTTTCTGAGGTAGTTCAGCGAAAGTGAGGGGGAGTTTCAGAGAATCTCTTTTGGCAGAAATATTTACAAAACAGGAACCAATTACCATTGAGTCACATAAGCTCTCTTTCTCTCACTCTTGGAGGGGTGGGGGGTGACACTGAAAATGAGTGAATGAGGAAGGAGGGAAAGAAATAAACAAAGATAAAGAGGTGCAGAGGGAGTGAAAATGCGAGGAAATGCGTCAGTGAGAGACCAAGAGAATAAACTGGTTTTGCCTGAGAAAAAAAAAAAAAAAAAACTGTAGGAGTTGCCTTTCTCACAGTGTCAGCCAGCAGTTGCAAGTAGTCAATACCCAATATGGGTTAACATCTGGGGGCTGCCATTAAACTGAAATTTGGCTACTGCTTGCACAGTTATCTCTCTCCTTTTTACCTCCCATGCCTGGGTTCAGCTGTTTCCATAGAGACCAAAGGGTCTCTTCCGTCTTTGGAGGAAGTGTGCTTTATCTGTTCAGCTTTTATAGCTACTACTCTTTATGGGTCATGTCGCTGAAACGTACCCAGTCCTCCCTTTGTTTCAGAAGTAGTTGGTTTGCTCCAACCTCTACATGTAGTGTCAAAAGGGAAAATGCTGCCACTTCTGCTTTTAACTTCAATGGGACAGGCTGATGTGTTTAAATGGTGAGAGCATGCTCGTGTGTGTGTGTTCTGTGTTTTCAGTAGAGCTACTATATGTGTGCATTTTAGATGGTGTCGGTATGTACAAATTGGCATGCTTTTTTAGATTATATTTTTTATAGATTATTAATATTAACAGATTAATTAATATTAATTAAAGATTATCCCAAACAACTTCGCTTTAGCTTACCATGCTGAACTGTCCTAGATGTTTACATGCATGCAGATGAAACCTGACCATTTAAACACACACACAGGAGATGCAGTATCAGTTCTAAACACTCTTGACCTGCAAGAGAGAACACACACACACATTAGCGTTATATAAAACCGTTTTTGGAATCGGTTTTCTGTGAGTAGAGAATGCTCTTAACAGGGGATGGTATGTGATAGCTTTGTGCAAGAGGGCAACAAACATAAAATTGGTATAATGTGTGGGAGTGTGTGTGTGTGTTCAATCTGAGACAATAAACAGTTGGCTTTTTGGTCAGTTCTCTGCTGGTCCTGTTTAGTCTGACAGCATTGTGTAGACTGAGAAGAATAGAGCCACTGGGGATTTTGCACTCTCTGGAGCTCTGATAAAACACTGTGACACTGACTCTGCACAGTTTCTGCCCAGAGGAGCTGATTAGACACTTTAGTGTGTGTGTGTTTGTGTTAGAAGAGATTAAGGAGTAACATCAGTTTTTCCATTCCTAACATTTTCTCTGCACTGATCTGACAACAGAGGTCCAATGGTCTATAATTCATCTCTGCAGTGGCATTCTAATCAGTGTCAGAAAAAAACAGGGGAAAAGGGCAGAAAGGGCAAGTATAGTTTCTCAGTCTGTATGTTATTTGCATATTTTTCTAAATTCAGGTTAGCTTCCATGGGGGGTAGATCATTTAGTGTTGCTTCCCCTAAACTCTGGAATTCCCTCCCTCAAACCCTGCGCCTCACGTCCTCTCTGTCCCTCTTTAAAACACAGTTAAAAACATATCTATTCAGTTTGTGCTATTCCACTTCTCCAAGTTCTTAATTTCCTTATTCTGCTGTTTGTTTTCTGTCTTTGTGTTTGTATTAACTGTTTTTTTTTTATGAACTTTTTTTTTTTTTCTGTAAAGTGACCTTGAGTTTGAGAAAGGCGCTATATAAATAAAAATTATTATTAAAAATTATTATATTTTGTGTTCTAATTCCCTCACTTTGTGTATACAATTCCTCTGAATCTTTCACTTGGACTTATTTTAGGTAGAACGTTACCATAAAAAGTTATAATGCCTAACTATATAATTAATATTTGAGCTATGATTAACCTTGTTGGTTGTTTGGTGTCGCTCTCTTTTCAGATGTCCAACTACAAGCGTGCAACCTTTGAGGAGGAGGAGGGGGCAGACATTCCAGCTGATGGAACCATCTCTCCAGACAGCGTGGAGGTTAGTAAGTGGTTATGGGTTACATGGTTATATATTATATATATATATATATATGCTACATTTAACACACTTGTTTACAAATGTATCTGAGGCAGGACCTTCACTAGTGAACCTTCACGTTCACTATGAGCCTAAATGATGAGAGCAGGTCACTGTTGATGTAGGGTTCATTTTCAAATAAAATATCCTGTGAAAAGAAGAAGTGCATTATTCATAAAATAAAATATCCTGTGAAAAGAAGAAGTGCATTATTCATAACAAAAGGAGAAGCAGCTGTGTACGGAAACCACATACTATACGTGTTTTGGGGCTTTTGCTTCATCAGTAACAGACAAGTAGATTAGACTCATTCCTAACACTGAACCTGCTTAGCTCGCCAGACCACTAAACTTTTTGTGGCTTACACTAACATTAAGATTAGGAACAGATTCAAAACAGGGTGACGAGGGGATATTCTGAGCTTAAACTGAAATTCAGAAGAAACTCAAACCAGCCCAGTTCTGTTGTTGCTGCCTGTGTGGGGTGGTTTCAGAAGTGTCCTGACTAAACTTTGCCTCATTTCCCAGCATCCGACATGAATGACTAACTGCAGCTTTGTTTTCAGCTTTCACCACATGCATTTTAAAAATGTGCAGCTGTAGGAGAGAGAATCATGATTCAGTGTAAGATAACCCATCAATCAAACTGATGATAAACACATGAAGGAAAAGGGGTGCAAAACAGTTCATCAAAATAGCCAACCATGCTGTAAGAAATAATTTGTAGCCTTGAATTCTACGTTGTATCTAGTGTTTAAGCTACTTATGTCGAGGTTGTGTCTGGGTTGCAAGCTAAAGGATGTACCTGAAGATGAGCAGATGAGCAGCAGGCCCTGTAGAGCAGAAGGTGCTCAGACAGTGTTTACGTCACCGTTCACTCGCTGGCTTAGATGCTTAATTGGGAGAAAAAGAGCCGTTACAGTCACCGTTCAGTTGCTTAATGGTGTTTTAGTTAAACAATGCCCAAAAGCAAGCAAGCAAGCAAGCAAGCTCAGCACCACTTTAAAACTCTCTTTGCTCAACAGGATCGGGGTTATTTGTGAAACAGAACGCTTTATGAGCATGTCTGCTGCCGCCGCTTCCTGACTCAGCGCCAGCAAAGATACACACACCCGGCAGACAGCAGAGAAAACAACTTCCGGGGACAGTTTACTCACCAGTTACTAGTGAAACGGCTAAAGTCACTGGACAGTATATGATTTCCCCACTTTTTTAATAAGGGCAGTTTATTAGAGAGCTGTATTACGTGCTGAAAGTGAAAGCGCTCCATTCCTCCAAGTCTCGCGAGGACAAACGTGAGTACGCCGCGAGAGTCGAGCCGTGGGGACCGTTTGAACTGCTCGGTTCCCCTGAAGCCCCGCTCCCTCAACATCCCCACAAAATCCCCTGTCTATCCAAAGTACGGCCGTTCAACCTTCCCAGGTCAGCTGTATACAATTAAAAAACGAACCCCGAAAGTGCAAGCGGTTTGGAGAACCCAGATATACTGCTGCTAAAGCTCAGTACAGAGGCACTGCTCGACTGCAGCTTTGTTTACTTTAGTCTCTAGAGCTGGTGGATTATAATTATTTTAAAGTACAAATTGTGTCGTCCCTTTTTTAAAATGGTAAGTATGGCTTTTAAGAAAAGCCCTAACATCTGTAATGTGATATTTAAGTGTGCGGGTGTGTAAGGAAGGTCCTCGAGGTAACCCAGCCGGAACATGATGGTCCTGCTGTAGTGCCCTCCTGTCACCACAGTTGAGACAGAGAGAAAATATGCTTTTAGCTTAATAAGACACTAGAAAAGTCAGCCATGGGTCTTTCACTAGGTCTGCCTTTAATGTTAGTTAAATAAAGAGAATCAGTATAATTCTGCCCCTTTCCTGTTCAGTCCTGGAACTAGTACCCAGATGCTGACCCTCACATACTTGATAAATTTCGCATCCTTAGACAGTGTTCACACCTTTTTAGTACATCCAAGCCTTGAGTTAGGTGTACTGTAAGAATGCTGTGCTGTGTGAATGCAATCATTCAAGAACACAGATGCAGCTCCGTGTTAAAGCACTGGACATCATAAGTGTCGCTGGACTCATGCAAGATGAAACTTTTTTGGCAGGGTAACAGGGCATAAGGTTTTGAATGTTGCTGGGTGCTAGAGTCCAATTTAGCATCTCCAGTCGATGTTGTACATGTCTATATGTCTTTGGATGGGGAGGAAACCCACGCAGACACTGGGCGAACATGAAGACTCTACACAGAAAGGTCCTGGGCCTTCCCATCTGGGAATCAAACCCAGGACTTTCTTGCTTTGAGGCGATAGCCACATAACCAGATTTTGTCTTTTATCATGTAACTGTTGAGCAGGCCTTTACTGGTTTCCCTGAACAAAAAGATGTTGCCCAATCTGATAAAAAAAGGAATAATGGATGTTATTTAATAATGATGCCATACATATTTGTGTTCGTATTTCAGGTGGGCTTCCGTAAGGGTGGTATCCAGTTTTTTGGTCCATTGGGCCGGAGGACTCAGCTGGAGGTGGTCTTGGCTGGTCTGCTCTTGGCTTCTCTTTTAGCACTGTTTGGATGTGCCGTCACTCTAGGGGTCCATTACAACAGTGGTAAGAGCAGAGCTGTGAAAGGGAGAGGAATATCGTGTAGGTGGGAGTTTAACTAAAATAGATTCGCAAATCTTCATTAGCATGTGGTGGGTTTATATACAACCAGAATAATAATACTTTTGGCAGGTAATAATGTGTCTTGATCAAAGTCCAGTTTAAGAGAGGTGGTAGTTAGTTTTAGCCTAAAGACAAATATAAAATATAAAAATCTGCACTCACACTTTTTCAAACAGAAAAGCAGTTTCCTGAAACTAGCCAGTTAGTTATGCTTGTTAGTCTTTTTTTTCCCCCAATGTTAAGTAACATTTTATGACCATTAAACTATTCCTAATTTAGCCATAAAACTATATACAAATCCATTAATGCGTCAGTAAAACTTTCTCTTTCACAGATCCATCCCGTAGTCTGTGTCTGAGTGAGGCATGTGTAACAGTGGCCAGTAAGATTGTGGAGTCACTGGATCGCACTGTTGACCCCTGTTCGGATTTCTACCAGTATGCATGCGGGGGATGGATACGCAAAAATCCTCTTCCTGATGGAAGGTCACGGTGGAGCACCTTCAACAGTATCTGGGACCAGAACCAGGCCGTGCTCAAGCATCTGTTAGGTGAGGGCTAGTCATGTTTATTAAAAAAACACGTCTCTACAAAAAACTTTGCATACATCTCTTCGGAAAGTAGATAAGAATACAAATAAATCTCATTACTTTTTTTCTTCTGCACTTAATAATCTGGCAGTGGCAGCAGTAGGTCATGAATTTTAATGATGGTGGAATCCTATTTATAATTTTCTTGTAGTCACTCACTATGCCTTATAATACAACAAGAATATGGCAGTGTGAACTTCACTTAGGAATTCAAAATAATTTGATAGCATAATGGGGAAAAATAGAAGTGTATTGCAAATTAAAGCATTTTGGAAATAGAATGAGCTTCTAGCTCACAAATTTTTGTTCCACCTTCTGTCACTGGTTGGCATCGTACTACTCCAGTGCATGTTTGATACCTCTTGAAAACACAACATTCAGCTTGTGCAGAAAATGACCCTGCCAGCATACCTCTTACATTTCTGCCAGTTTTTGAAATGACAAACATTTCACCTAAGTGACAATTATAGCCTAAAAAATGATGGAATTCATTGCCTTGTGTTCAATGCTCTTGGACAGTTGATTTTGTGGTTCATATTGTAACCCACTAAAATGATAAAATTAGTTTGTAGGTTTATTTTATGTGAAGGGTTTTTATTTAGTGCCACTAAATATTTATATTTATTTGAGTTTTGGTCTTGGTTTCAGTAAAGAATTCTAATTTTGGTGAGTCACTACTTGAATTACAACGGTCCAGTTAATGCATTTTTGTTTTTTTGGTTTTTTTACATAAAAAACCTTTTCATGGTTAAAATTTGACATTGTCAGTTTTATTTTTCATACATTTATTAAATTGACACTACAGTAAGTAGGGCTTTCTCACCCATCCTTTCCTCTCTCTTCCTCCCTCCTTTCTGCTCCACTGAGAGCAATCACTTTGTCTACAACTGAGCCTCAGCTCTTTTAACCTTCCACATCCAGCTATCACTGTCCATCTGAGCTTGTGTACACTGTTTGTCCCCCTTTCGTTTTCTCTCAGTCTCTCTTTTCCTTATTATTCCTACATTGCTCACCATGAGTAGTTCTGAGTTAAGCTCTTTGGATTGCTGATTTTTTTTGTTGTTGTTGTTGCTAATGTGCTAATGTTTCAGAGACAAAGTATGTGGGTGTATTTATAAGAATTGCAAAAATGTCAGTGAAATCCAGGATGTACTAGTGTTCTTGATCATTTTAGCACAGCGGAACAAACTAATTGTTCTCTCCATTTCAGTTACCACCACTTATCATTGCAGAATTTGGACACTTTTAAGTAGTGAGCATATTTATATTAAACATCTCAACATTTTTTTTTTTTTTTGTTGTTCATTTGATGTTTGCACAGAGTTGCATGAAATGCTCAAACAGCAAAAATTGTACAAAAAAGATTTCAGGTTCTGCACAGACAAATAGAGAAAAGCACGAAACTGTAGCCTTTACTTTTATAACATCTTTCCAGAGCAAACAGATTCAGCAGTAGTGTTTTTCAAGAAAGAACCCACTTTAAAAACTACAAGAGTTCTCAGTTTCGAAGCTCACCTCCAGCACTACCACCATTGTGCTCCTGAACAAAACCCTTAACACAAAGTTGCTCCAGGGAGACTCTCCCTTTGGTTAGGAAATGGAAGTCGCTCTGGATAAGAGCATCAGCAAAATGCCCTAAATGTAAAAGTAAATAGTCAAACAAATTCAGACTACACAATTCCAGGAGTCCAGTGGGTAATGAATAATGATAAGCAGTAATGTTTTTAATAAATGTAATGGACATATCTTATGTGATGTGAGATGCAGAAGACCAAATGCTGTTTGTCATACTAACATGGCAGTTATTCCATTCTGAAAATGGGCCTGTCTTTCTTAGTCTGAAGTAACTGTTAACTAGATCAACTTATCCATGACCTGTTCAGCTGTATGTAACTTTAAATTACTGTATATCCCTGTGGAGATTCTTAAAACTTTAAACGTTTCAAATTCACCTATAAGACTTTAAAAATTATTTTTTTTATTGCACCGCTCCATGATAATGCACAAAACACTGCACATGATGAATGTGCAGTGTGAATAAAAAGTATATTAGCTTTCATCTAAACCAAGCTCAGAGAAGCTAAACGTTTCAGTAAACGGTAGATGGGAGAATGTTCCCTCAGCACCTTCAGTCTGCTGCAGCAAAAACTGACACTGCCTCTAGCTAAGAGAGGGAGAGCAGGCACAGGGGGCTGAAGGATTTGTGATGTATTTTTAGAATGAAATATTGTTGGAATATAGAATAGGGATGTGTCAGTGCAAAAGAGAGGATGGAAGGTATAGTGAGAGAGAGAGAGAGTAAGAAATTACCTTTTTAATATTATTCATTTTAAATTGTAAAGTATGAAAGTGGAGATGAGCAGGAGATATTTGATTGTGTTGTAAACCTGCTGTTTATATTTTGTGGCTACTCGGAGACAAAGGGCATATGGAGGTTTTGTGCTGATGTGCCCGGTTGATTGTCTTTTATTGCCAAACAGACACAAAACAAAACATGAGCAAATATTGGAAATTGCAGCAAGTGCAGGGTTGAATTACACTCTGCTTGTATGGCAGAATGCCAGTCTTTCTCGCACACACACTCTCACTTCTGTCCAGTTTGTCTTCAGTGAACTGTACCTGCTGACCAGTAATTGGACTGCCGCTGTGTGTCTGTGCATTTTTGCTGGAATTTCTTTTCGCCTGCTTAATGTAATTATGCTAGCTGAAAGAGAAAAAGGGAACAGCTGCTTCTGGCTTTGCACATAGTGCCCCTACATTTTTTTTTTTTTTTTTTTTTTTTTTTTTTTTTTTTTTTTTTTTTTTTTTAAGGACATAAATAACCTTCCATTGCATAAGCACACATGGAAAGGTAATTTTTTTTCTTCACAATTCAAAGGGAGCACTGTCCTGTCTATAATTCCTAGTAGAGAAGAAGCAGAGGTGCCGGTGACAGACGCTTACACTATTCCTCATTGGAATGAGGTTAGCAGTGACACTGATGTGCTTTTTCACTTTTTATGGGACAAGCTGCTAGCAAGACTGACGCCAGAAGCTAACATCCACGGACGCTGCCTCTGCTTAGCCTGTTAAGTTGAAAATGTGGTTTCTGTGCTTTGTTGCTGAGGAGTGGTGCTTCTCTAGTGGTGCTTTAAAAAAGACAGGTGGCAGGACAATGTTTCCCCTCCTCACAGGGCATAGGCCTGTTAGGAAGCAATCAAAGGTATTTAGCTGAAAATGAGCCAGAATACTGCAGGAAGAACAGCAGAACCCCCATGACCCTTTGCTCTGACCTCAGGGTTTGTTCTCTCTCATGCTGTCATGCTTGTTTACCTCAGGGACAATCCTTGCTGGGCCCCTTAGTTCCATGACATGGACTGCAAGTTTTGTTTTTTTTCTTCTTTTCCTTGATGTTTTTTGTTTTCCTTTTTCTGTCTTTTCTCTCATTACTTTCATGGTCACTAAGGCAGAATGTCCTGACAGCAGGCTTTCATCCCGGTAGCCTAAAACTCCATTAAACATGTTAATGTGTTCTTCAAAGTAGTGATGGTCGAAAAAAGCAAGACGGTCTCAAATGTTTAATTAGTGTTTGAACTTCTGTTCTCAAAACAGGAGCTCATGTTTCTGTTGCTGCTGCTCAGTAACACTGGTTCATATGTCTTTATTCTGATTAGATTTTATCACCAATATGTTCCTATGTGCATAGTTAATTTTTAACCAAATCCATAGCATGTGTATTAACAGTCCTGATATCATTAGCATGTGTAATGTGAGCTCATGTATAAACCCAGATTTTTTTAAATACATTTTGAAAACTTTTGTTTTTTTTGGGTCAGTCTGTACTTTAATGTCTACGGTATTAGTTTAACCAGCTCAACATATGTACATATGTACCATATGCACATGCAAATTAAACTCTAAAGACTTTATACATTTGTAATATTTGCATATAATGTTACATATTTAAATGTTAAAATTGACTGTTATATTTGATCTACATGTATTTCGATATTACAATTCAGTTATTTTTTTTGTGCTTATGTCAATAATATTTTCTCTTTTTGGTCTTCTAGAAAATGGAACCTTTAACTCAAGTAGCGAAGCAGAGAAGAAAGCTCAGTTCTACTACTTGTCCTGTCTGAATGAGCAGCGCATCGAAGAGCTGGGAGCTCAGCCACTCATTGAACTGATTGTTAAGGTAGGAGAGTCTTGAGAGGCCCTTTTGGTGAGGTGGTCTAATAATTGCAAAAGACCACCCAAGAAAAGTCACAGTCTGCACTTTAGACAAGATTTATTTAGTTAGCTGAAAAAGGAAAAAAATATTACACAAACCTATTTGTTTTTGGGAATCTAAGGGTTTTTTTTCCTACCCCATTATTTTGAAGCAACTTTGTACCTTTAGGCTTATCTGTGTAAATATCAATGTCTTTGTAAAAAAAAAAAAAAAAACAACCTTAAAACCTGCCTCTAAATTCAGGTTTGCACTTGATAAAGTTATGATAATGTTCTTAATTCCACCTATGGGATTTAAGATTTGTAAGCCTTTATAGAAGGACACTAAAAGACATTCATACCTGCTCTTACATTTGATGTGTGTACAAAATTTTAAATAAGTATTTTAGGACAGATTTATAGCAGTTTTTGTGAAAAAGATGGACAGTCATGTCAGACGGCTGTCCTCTTGTCTAATTTGAAGCCTTTCTCACACATGTGGCTATCTGGCTGGAAGAAAACGAGAGAAGTAAATGATTCTGAGAGAAAAGTGATTGGGCCGGTTGCTGATGAGCTGTCTCAGGAGCAGATTCTCTCCTGCTGTCTGTGTGCTGAGGTTGTTACAATGATTGAATAGGCTTGACTGTCTCTAGATATAGCTCTTATTCTCTGAGGAGAGCTGCACTTAATTGAGTTTGATGGCTAACATCAGCTCTAACTTGATTGTGTTCCTGTTTCAGCATGTGTGGAGAAGGATATTTTACTTGATTTCTTTTAGCCTCTCTCCAGGGGAAGAATTGCATCTTAAAATGATTTAACACCTTGCATGCAGACACACAGCCCCACATGAAGAAATATAAGCTGAAATTTGGAGGGTTATACACAGAGGCTGCATTAATTGACCGTCCATGATCAGGTCCTCTCAGTAGGGTTGAGGTCAGGATTTGACTAGGTCACTCCAAAATAATATATATATATATATATATATATACATATATATATATATATATATATATATATATATATATATATATATATATATATATATATATATATATATTATTATTATTTTTTTTTAAGTAAAGTAATTTTTTTTGTCTTCTTATATACACTATATTCAGCAGAGGCTAATTTCCTGAAGAGCCTAGTTTGAGACATGGACTCCATAAGATCTCTAAAGACATTAGTAGCATGTCCTTTATGTCTTATAAGTGGGGCATCTTGAAGCAGCAAAGCATCACAGTACCACCACCATCTTTCACTAAGGGCATGATGTTCTTATTGTGGAAAGCTCTAGAAAACCTTTTGAAAATAGTGTGTCTGTATGTGTTTTTTCAGACAGGGGGCTGGAACATTACCGAACCCTGGGATAAGGACAACTTCCTAGAGGTGCTAAAGACAGTTTCAGGCCCATACAGAGCTCAGCCCTTTTTCACTGTGGGGGTCAGCGTGGACCCCAAAAATTCCAACAGCAATGTCATTCAGGTGCACATGAGATATGGTTTCTATATACACTTAGCATCTGCTATGTTATTGCTGTCCTAACTAAGTCTTATGTATCCAGAAATGTAAGAAGTAATCCTTTTGTTGATTTTATCATTTAATGTTGATGAGTTTGTATTTTATTCCCAATGATAGAACAGTTTATTTTACAAGTCACAATTAAGTAACACAACAAGTTTACTCATATATCAAGTAAAGACTGGATGATTTTTTAGATGAATTAGCAGTGAATGCTGAATGCTTAATGCTCTTCGTTCTTTTGTTTGCTCGCCTGTGTTTTCAGGTGGACCAATCCGGGCTCTTCCTTCCCTCTCGGGACTATTACCTCAATAAGACTAATGAGAAGGTAAACTGCTCTGTGCTCATGCTATAATACAATTTTATTTTATATAATAAAAAAAATATATATTTACATTTAGATTTTATGGTTTCCATAAAAGTAGAAGCTCTGCTGTAGAACTTGTATAGGTAGTCCTGGGGCTGATGTTTACAAAATACTTTTTATGAACCATATTAATGTCCGTAGCTGCAAGTTTTTACATAATGTAAAAGTTCTATATTAAGTAGGGAAACAATTACTAGTTTATTATAATTAATTGAAATAATTGAATTATAATTAAAATACTAATCGATTATGTTGGTACATCATTACATAAACAAGGTGCTCAAATTAGGCATCTTGATTCGAATGTCATTTTCTTATTTTTATGCATTGGCAGTCTTAGGGAATTGAGATTTGTGTAAATGAAAAGTGTAAATGTGCAAGTGCTGACATTGATATGGCGCTCATGACAATTGGAGTTTCAGACTATAGCCGTTCAGGAATTTTATTCATTAGCATGTTAGCAGAGCATGTCAAATTGGTTATCTTCAGGGCCTTAGCTCTACAGTGCCTTCCATCTTCTCACACACTGAATTCAACTCTCAGAAGTACTTGATGAGCTGACTCTGAAGATCTCTTAAAGGTGTGCTTTTGTATCCAACACCAGGACATTACCACACCCCATAGATGCTTGATCTGATTAGTTCTAAGTAGTTTAGAAGCCAACACCTTTGCACTCTTTGTATTGTTCAAAGCATTGCTGTGGCATGGTAGATAATCCTGCTGAAAGAAGACATAGTTCCAAAATATATGTTTTCAAAAAAGGTTCTGCTTAGTCCGCATTAATGTTTAGCTTGGTGGAACATTTCAAAGCAACATCCATATGAATGCCAGAACCCTAGGTTTCTTAGCAGAACATTGTTCGGAGTATTACGCTGCCTGTGCCAGCTTGGCTTCTTCAAATAGCCATTTCTAAGATAAGTGGCACACACTTGGGGCAGCAGTGTTCTAGTGGTTAGGGTTGGAAGATTGTGGGTTTGATTCCCTCACCAATAGGTTGCCCTGAGGTACTCTTGAGCAAGGTACCGTCCCCGTCACTGCTCCCTGGGTGCTTTCAATAGCTGCCCCCTGCTGCACGTGTGTGTATGGGTGAAACGCAAAGGTTGAATTTCGTTGTGTTGTGCTGTCACAATGACGAGTTGTCACTTTCATGCTATATACATATTTTGTATTATAACATTCTATACTGATTATACTGATCTTGTTTAAAGTAGAGAATAAAACCTATTGTAGGTTTCATTATTATTATTAATTGTTTACTGCTTTAATGGCCATATGAAGATCAAAATGTTTCACAGCAATCAATCTTTCAGAATGATGCAATTTTTGGTCTGTTATTTCTTTTAACTTTTTGTTTTCATTGCTAATATGTATCTGACCGTGTGTGTGTGTGTGTGTGTGTGTGTTCATGTGCGCGCATGTTAAAGGTATTAAAGGCATATCTGGATTACATGGTGGAGCTGGGTTTGTTGCTGGGAGGAGATAAGAACTCTACACAGAACCAGATGCAGCAAATTCTAGACTTTGAGACGGCGTTGGCCAACATCACTGTGCCCCAGGATGAACGCAGAGATGAGGAAAAAATATACCACAAAATCACCATCGCTGAGCTTCAGGTGAGTGTGCATGTGTGTGTGCATATGTTTTACAAAAATAAGAATGACTAGCTGAGGAAGAGGGAATGAGTTCATGTAAGTGGTGTCTGTGATGTGAATTGCAGATAATAAAGAAATCCTTCTTTCTTCCTTTCTTCTTGTGCCTCTGAGTCATGCTGTCTCTTGTTTTCAGTTCCTCTAGTCTTTTCGTTGCTTCTCCTCTGGAGAGCCTCTATTGTTCAAACCATCTTCCTTAATCTACCTTTTTCTATCATTTCATTATTTTCAGGAGTCTTCTTATGCTCCTGCCAGCAGCCTTTTGTTTTGACAAGGCCTGCAATTGCTATGGCAACTGTTGCTAAGTAACATTTTTTTTTTCTTTTTAAGGAGTGTACAAGGAAATGAATTAGGGGGAGAAAGAGATTGAAAAAGTCAGAAATGGGTACTGGTTGCGAGCTGGTTACATTTTTCTAGCTGTTTGAGGACCAGTGACAATGGCCTTTTACCTTTTTTAACCTAATGTGTGATTAGTAATTCAGTCCTGGTTTTACACCTGAAGCAGGCACTATTTATTATAATAATAATAATAATAATAATAATTATAAGGTCATTGCTAAAATGTTAATTACCGACTGGCAGTTGAACTTTTGCAGCCATTGTTCCAATACTTTATTTAACATGCTCTCATTTTCTTGGCCACAATATTTTCTTGATGGAATTCTCAGCTCTGTCTGTTATTGTATTAGCTAAAGTAAAAATTCCTTCTTGAATGATTGTCACACCATGTGAACACAAATGTCAACAAGCAAAAGTTACACACAAATCTTGATGCTGTTCATTGCAGCCTTTGAAATTGTCCCACACTGAAAAAAGTTGTTTCACCATTTACAGGTTACCAAGTGAGTGATTTAAACTGATTCAAACCTTTTTTTATGGTCAGTACTTAGGTTAAGTTCAAGCTCAATCAGATTCATGAGATAGCTGTTAATTGCTTACTGGAAATTTATTTCTTGGAGTATATGATTTGCACCTCAGCACTGTCCTACTTTTTACTCACTCTATTCACACAGTTGCATGCATTTTTATTACTCACATATTACCTGAATATACACTTGAGCCCTCAGGCTTTTAAACTTTATTAGGACAATAACCTTTTCTTCTTCTGTGGCCTGCTGCAAAGATTTACTTTATCACCTCATCTTCCCTTTCTTTCAGTTCTTCCCAGGCTCCCTCATCATGAATGAGGGTTATGAGGGCTATAAGGGCTTTAGCTGTGTATGTGTGCATTTTTATGTGTGTTGGCCATGGGAATTTGAGTGTAATATACCACAAGGGCCAGGCAGCTGGAATTGCGTCTGGGTCTTTGGAATGCAAACCTGCTGGCTAGTGTCTGTCCCTGTGTGTGCATGTGTTTACTCGTTATTCACTGTGCGAATGAATGCAGACATGTGTTTTTGTTACAGGCATTGCTTACAAATGCATAAAACCATACCTCTAATGTACCTGTTCAACCATTAAGTACAGTCATGTCTTTGTAGTGGAACAAGTCGTATTTAAGAGCACAGTGGCTTTCAGCAGGTGCTGTTATAGGATGCCACCTTTCTTACAAGTCAGTTTTTCACATTTCTGCCTTGTTAGAGCTGCCTCTGTAAACTCCAAGTCATCTAAAAATGTAAACAACAGTGATAATGCTCAGTAATAGAAATATACAGGATATATAAATTGTCTTTTCACAATTTTGGGCACGTAATGTATCTACCCAGACACTGAAGTTGAATGACCAACTAGAATATCAAGGTTCCTTAATGTCACTGCCTTAACAATATTTGATAATAATGAATGTGCAGTTTACAGTGAATTTGATTTTGTCATGTTGAGGTTTTGAGGCACATTTTTCTTATCTAGGAGAGCTGCTGCTGGATCTCTAAAGAAAATGTAAATTTTTTGGTTATTAAAGAACTTATAAATTAGATTTGCCTAAAAACAAAGCAGATTTAGAAGATTTAGAAGCAGATTTATTTTTAAGCCCAAATCTATATTAGTTCAATTTTAACCCTTTAAAAACAATGATCCTCATCTGGGGGCTGGTCTAAAGTTACAAATCTCGAGAAAGATGGTTATGCTGAAATATAAATAAATAAAAACTATTCAGAAAAAAAATTTGGCGGTTAATAGGGTAAGTAGCTGGCAATAATATCCATGCATTTTGCTGTCAGCCATATTAGTAAGAGAGTACTTTGTAGCTGTACAGCTACAGCTAGAGCTTAAGGAGTGCAAACAGTCCCTATAGACCATGTTAATGGAATTCATGCCACTTTCATGGGCTGTTTGAGCATCAAATGGTTCATTCAGCTGCGGACTGATGTTATAAAAAATAATTTCTATTGTGGCTAATCATCAGTGAAAACTAGTGGAGACTAGTTAGGAAAATATATTAAAGGGCAAAATTGGAGCAACACTTAGCTTGCATTCATTCATAACAATTATAAATGCATTAGCTAACTCATTGTTTTCTCAATCTTTCTTTTCTTAGGCACTGGCTCCTGCTGTGGACTGGCTGGAGTATCTGTCATTTGTCCTTTCACCCTTGGAGTTGAATGATACAGAGCCGGTGGTGGTGTATGCTAAGGAATACCTGCAGCAGGTCTCGGAGCTCATCAACAAGACAGATCGCAAGTATGTCTGTCTCCATGGTTACAGGCTAAACTGACTGGGTACTTTCCCAGTACACGGTCCTATTTAACATGCTGAAGGATAGTAATCCATCTTTTCTTTCTGTCCAAATTTTTCCTACTACTGTGATGAAAAATGCAGGGGATAAGAATGATGAAGTGTGGTGTAAGGTTATTCTTTACTTCACTCCATGGTTGAGTAGCAAGAAAAGCAATTAGGGCAGCAGTGGCCTAGTGATTAGGAACTAGGCCCATTGATTAGAAGGCTGTGGGGTTTTACTCTTGGAGCAGGAGTACAAAGTACCGCCCCCATCACCGCTCCCCAGGTGCAGGCAATGCTAGCATTTAAGAATTTCATTTTCATATAAGCGATGCCATATTCCAGTCAAATATTAGGAAATACTCTTAGAAAAATTAGATTTAAAACTGATGTAGTTGTGATGATATAATGGTTACATGATATACCCTCAAAAGTCTGTTTTTGATCATTTCATTTCAATTTCACACATAGCAAATTTACTTGGGAGTATTGGGAATTGTTCATGTCAAACCAACTACTTAGTATAATATATGGTTGTGGTCTAGAGGCCTTCTTGCCTATGGACCATAAGGTCACATGTATGAATTCACTACCTCCAGCACTACTACCACTGGGTTCCTGAGCAAATGATATGCAACAATGTATTAGTTGGTGGTATTTGTCAAAATAACCTCTGCATGAAAAACAGGATCTAAGGTACCATCTCTTCCTTATGTAGTTGACATGCACAAACTATCCATCTGTATGATGCAGCAGATCAAAGAATGCATCAGACCAGCCTAACTTTTTACATTGGTTTATAATCCAGTTTGAACGCTTACATTGCCATGGTTTGGTGATAGACAAGGGTCAGTATGACCGGTATGTGGCAAGCTGCAACCCACAATGTGTTCTGATGCCTTTCTGTCATAAGCAGCATTGGCTTTCAACCTTTAGCAGTTTGTGCTACAGTTGCATTTCTGTGAGATTTGACAAGACAGGATAGCCTTTGGTTCCCATAAGCATAGATTAACCTTGGGCACCCAGGATCCTGTCACTTATTCACTCCTTACTTTGGCTACATTCGGTAGGAATTAAACACTGCATCCCAGAAACATCCCCCACTCCTGCCCTGCTATTTGAAATGCGACGACCCAGTTGTCTAGTCATCAGTATCTGACCCTTGTTTTTTTTGTACTTCCATCTCATTAACTTCAGGAACTGAGTATTCACTTGGTGTCTTAATATACACGACCTCTTATTAGGGGGCCAATGTAACAAAGTCCTTCATTCATTGAGTGTGTTTTTTTTTTTTTTTTTTTTTTTTTTTTTTTTTTTTTTTTTTTTTTTTTTCTCCTTTTCTGATTCATAGGCAATGCAGACCCATAGTTTGCAATCCGGGGCAGAATTTCTGTTTCTTTAATGCCTTCTTGCTGTAATAATAACAATGTCAGTAATATCTGCCTCTGTCTTTCTCTGTATGTGTGTGGGTGTAGTCTGCTGAATAACTACATGATTTGGAATCTGGTTCAGAAGGGAGCATCAAGCCTTGACCAGCGCTTTGAGAATGCCCAGGATAAACTACTGGAAAGTCTTTATGGCACCAAGAAGGTATATGCAGATGGTATTTAATTGCAAGAGAAAGTTTTTCAAATGCATTTACAAACATATCATTATAACCAAAAAGTTGCATACACCATTTACCATGCAAGTACTAAAACAGCTCAATCTGTCTATCTGTATATACACTGTGTACATTATTATTCATTTTTCATTTAGTTGCATAACAATTCTGCACACACGCGTATCCCCTGGGAATGTTCACACTCACATTTCCTTTCTAAAACATTCAGGTTTCAGGGTTATTAACATTTTGGATCGACTGATAGCACTATTTGTTCCATATTAAAATGAATCCTCAAAATACTCACTTGCCTAATAACTGTGCATACAGTGTAGGGGAAAGTAAGTTTTGCTCTTCATTAAATCACAGAATTTGAAAACTGTGTGTTGTGTTTACTCCATACTGTAATGTATTCTTTCTCTCTGTAGTCGTGTACTCCACGTTGGCAAACATGCATTGGGAACACCGATGATACACTGGGTTTTGCCTTGGGGGCGCTCTTTGTCAATGCCACCTTTGACAAGCACAGCAAAGAGAAAGTGAGTTTCACAGTGAACCAAGCACAGCCCTGTGTTATTGATTTCTATCATGTTATGTTATTTCAATAAGTTGCACATTGTATTTCTGATATTTCACTATTTAAAGTGAATTTTGGCTGACCCTCGGTGCTCACATTATGAATTACAGTTTTGGTATACTCAGAACCAGATTAAGCTCAAGCCAAGAATGAACAAAAATTATGACTAATATTCCATTGATGATTACCATATATGCCATATGCAAAAACCATATTACCGTATGCTATGTTATGGAAAACAATGCAAAGTGGCTAGTTACAAACCCAGTTCCCATGTCAAAGTAGCTGACTTTGTTTATTATAGGTTGCATCTTGGTTTTGCACACAGTTTGCTTTATAGAAGAATCTGCTTTTGAAAGCTTTTAAGGGTTCTCTAAGTATAACAATCACATTTCAATAGGTACTTAAAACTGGTCCTGTATTGGAGTTGGGTTAATACAGCTGTTCTTTCTGTGCAGGCTGAGGGTATGATCAATGAGATTCGAACTGCCTTTAAAGATGCGCTGGACAACCTCAGCTGGATGGACAAGCAGACGCGACAAGCTGCCAAGGACAAGGTCAGAGATCATGCATTGATAGCCAATCAATGTCTGCTCTTGCTTTAGGAAGAAATCCCCAGTGCAAATGAACACTCATTGCAATCCATGAAAACATGTTTAAACAATGTTAATTGTTTGTTTAGGCTGATGCCATCTATGACATGATTGGTTACCCAGACTTCATTCTGGATCCCAAGGAGCTTGATGATGTTTATGATGGAGTAAGCAAATAAATGAGCAGTGTTCTCAATAATCCAACCCTTTCTTACAAACACAGACTGATATCTAGAAAATATTGTAGTCACTGTAAACTCTTTGTGCTTTCAGTATGATGTGTCAGAAGATAACTTCTTCCAAAACATGCTCAACTTCTACAACTTTTCAGCAAGGGTGATGGCAGACCAGCTCAGAAAACCTCCAAACAAAGACCAGTGAGTTTTACATGCTGTGAGAGCATGTGGGCTAGTTCAGAGCAGAAATGCAAAAGGGTGACTTGATGTGTTCTTGGTTTTTTCCACTATTACTCTACAGATGGAGCATGACTCCACCCACAGTAAATGCATACTATATGCCCACTAAGAATGGCATTGTCTTTCCTGCTGGAATCCTCCAGGCTCCTTTTTATGCCAGAGATCATCCAAAGTGAGTTTGTGTGTATTAGTAGGCTTGGGCGCTAAATTATTAGCTTATATTCTGCCTTTGTGAGCTCTAAAAGCATATCCTGAAAGAGTATTTTGTTTCACAGAGCACTTAACTTTGGAGGCATTGGTGTGGTCATGGGGCACGAGCTTACTCATGCTTTTGATGACCAGGGTACGTAAAGGCACACACGCACACAGCCAGGAAGTGTTTAGAAACCTAAGGTTATTTTTGCCAATATTTGTGCAAGTTGTTGCTGATATTTCTTCTATTGTTTGCAGGCAGAGAGTATGATAAGGATGGAAATCTAAGACCATGGTGGCAGAATTCCTCAGTGGAAGCATTTAAGAATCGCACTGAATGCATGGTGGAGCAGTACACCCAATACACTATTAATGGAGAACACATAAATGGAAAACAAACCCTGGGAGAGAACATTGCTGACAATGGAGGACTAAAGGCTGCCTATCATGCAAGTTATTTTCTGTTATATCAATAGGCTAATGTTTATTTTGATATTTAGCCATGAGCAATAATATCAACAGCATTATTGTCACTGTGCCAAATTGTAAAATATATTTGAAGTATTAAAGAGTTGTTGATGTGTTGCAGGCATACAGATCATGGGTGCAGACACACGGGGAGGAGAAAAGGCTGCCAGCAGTCAATCTTACTAATGACCAGCTCTTCTTTGTGGGATTTGCACAGGTAAGCTACTGTTCATGACTGATCAGTTTTACAGATAAAGATAGATAGATTGATGATATATGAAGGGTCCACAATCCAACATTTTCAAAATACAGTTCTTCAGGATGTGCTTGGAAGTTTGTGATGTTGCTTTGGTTCATACAATCAAGGAAAACTGTAGGACATAAAACTTTTTAATGTTATTGTTCCAGTAAGGGAGAGGTCAGCCACTTGATTCTTAAGACCTATTTGACCAATTTTTCTGTTACTCTCTGTAGGTGTGGTGCTCTGTACGGACACCAGAGAGTGCTCACGAGGGTCTAATGACAGATCCTCACAGCCCACCTAAATACCGTGTCATCGGCACATTGTCCAACTCACCTGACTTTGCCCGGCATTTCCACTGTCCTGTTGGCTCTCCAATGAACTTAGAGAAGCGATGTGAGGTGTGGTAAGGCCACAAGCAAGGCAAAGAACCAGAGGCAACTGGCTTGCTTTGCTTTGACCAAAAAGAATGGATGGACTGTATGCTCTTTTAAGCACTGGACTTTTTTTTTTTTTTCTTTTCTTTCCCCCCCTTTGTTTTCCATGGAACATAAAACTGCTGGAAGCAAATTGGGTTGGAACAGGGTTGGGACTGTTAGCCACTCATGCATTTGTGTTGTCCAGCATTTCTTACTTCTGCACGGCCACAACAGCCCAGGCTGGGCTGTCTTATTTATTATTTGCTGCACTTGAACTTCTGGGTGAGACAGTGAGGCGAGAAGAATGACCAGCCTGTTCCTATGCTTTTGTGTTTTGTGCTTCATGCTGTGTTTACAGGAACCCTGGACAGCTCTCATTCTCCAGGAAGAAATGGAAAAGCATTGTGATAAGGTGGCGTGCCTAACCTTCTCTTTTTGACTTTGCTGCTTGGTTCCTATTTTGACTTCTCGGGATGTGCCATACTCTCTGGGTGACCTCACAGGAAGCATTAGAAAGTGGAAATGTAGAGCTCTGTTTGTGAGCCAGCGGGAAGGAAGTGTCATGAGGATTAAATCGCTGTTTTATCTTCTAATCTTACCAAGATACAATCGACTGGCAGTTGGTTCACGTTAGGAGCAGCCACTACTTGTTTCATCCAACCTGTGTATATTGTTATTAGCATATTACGTTGACAAAGTTGAAATGACCTGGTTATTTTAAACCGCTTCTTGCCAAAGAATGTTTTTGTTTGGATTTATTCATTTCCTGTGTTATGTAGAAACGGTCTGCTTTTGCCTATTCACACACTGGCCAGGAGGTGACTGTTACTCCTTAAAATGTTTAATTGCAGAGGGTGTGTGGATGCTGTAAAGGACAGATGTTTTCATCTTGTGCAGAACCTTCTATGACGTCTAGTCTGCTGAAGTGATTGAATAACTGAATTGTTTTTTTTTTGTTTTGTTTTTCTTGGTTTTTTTTTTGAAAACCACTAAAGAGGAAGTAATGTTTTTTGTTTCCCTTTGACAGTGTTTCAGGCTTTATAGGTCAAGCTGTTGTGCCATTGGTTTAACCAACTGATGATACTTTTGGACTGAAGCTAATTTGACTCCCATCTGTGATGGTTAACCTTAACATGTATATAGGTCCCTGTCTTAAATTTTGGAGAAATGCTAAACCCAACAATGCTAACATGGTCAACATTTCATAACATGGTCAACAACGGAAGCTAGCAAGGATCATTTGACATGCTTTTATATTTTTGTAACACTAATGTCACTGCTAGCAATCACTAGCTTTTTGGTTGAAAATGTTCTGCTTGCAAGGCTGTTGATGAATCCAAGCTCTTGTGGTTACTACTCACTGCTATCTGCTCTCCATCCCAAAGCAAAATGATATATATTTTTTTTTAAAGCTGCTGTTTTTTTTTTTTTCTTTTCCATTTTGTTTCTAAAGCTAACTGAAGGTATATCCAATCTTGTAGGCCTAGACACCATGAGGAGCATGTCTTGAATCATTTGAGCCTTTGTTGCCTATTTAACATATAACTACACTTAAGACTGGTACAGAATTAGTGGCCATTCAATCTTTTGACATCATGCTAGTCCTCTGTATGTCGTTCAGATACTATATGGATGAGAGAGATTCTACTGTTTTGCTATGTTCTTCAGAAGGTTTCGGGTCCCTCTGTCTGCCTTAAAATGAACTTCCGTTGGAACCTATAAGTAAAAGAAAGCATTGGTTGGCTATCTGAGGCTGCTATGATAACTTGTGCTGCTTCTGGGTCAATGATGAGCTTTTCCAGAAACTGACAAGCCTTCTGTTGCACTGTTTTTAACATCACAATAGTTGTCTGTAATGTTTTACCTCCATTGATAAGTATACTTACTGAAACCCCGGGGGGGGGGGCACCGAACACTCTTTGTGTAAACATAAACTTGGATAATAATCACTTGGAGAGGTTTAAACTTCATGGCTGTGCTGAGGCACTTATGACGACCCTCAAATTTCAAGATAAAAGTATAGAGAGGAAGAAATTAATAGTGTGTGATATATTTTAAAATAGAAACTTGAAGCATTTAGGCAGCTTCAAAAGACCTACTGTGCCATTAGGCCTTGCAAACCGTCCAGTCATGATCCAGCTAGAATATTTTTAAACAATAAGGATGCCGCTTTTTGCTGCTTTATGGTTCCTTTTTCAGGATTACCCTGTGTCATCCCGTCTATCTTTAATCTCCTGTAAATCAAAGAGGGTCCGATGAAGAATCTCATGAAGAACTGCATCCATTACCTTTTTCTGTTCAAGGATAATATGGCCGGGGCTTAGTTCTCACCTATTTCCTGACTTTTTTTTTTTTTAGCCTTATTTAATTCACCAAGTATGCGTTTCCTTGAGTGATGGTCCATGTTATGATTTTTGCACAGGTGGCATTGAAGGTTACACTGAACACTTTGAATTTGTTTGACAAAAGGAGGTTCCCTTTTATCAATTCAATCACACCAGAGGATGCTCTGCCCAGCCTATAGTTCAACATTCCACCTAGAAAAGTATAAACAAATCTGAAATAAAAATTATATATTCTAAAAAAATATCAGTTTGTGTATGTTTATTCATGTCTGCCATTGTCTTTGTAAGTAAATGTTGTGTAGCTCACTATAGGTATCAAAATACTCCATGAATATCAACAAAACATGGACTCTCCTGGGAAACTTTTGGAAAACATTTGGGAAATTCAATATGGCATGGAAATGCTGGCCATTCACAAAAACATTATCACAGTTGTTAGACTGAACAATGATTTGGTCATTTACATCAGACAACAAACTACAATGCCTAATAGAAATGATGGAATCTCTAATCTTAAGGGATGGTCGATCAGCTTTTTGTACTCCGCAGCAAAAATAAAAACATTTTCCTTAAATGGTGGATAGAAATTTTAAACAAAGGTCTCTGACTGTGTTCTGCAAAGCTGATCTGTCAACTTCTGTTTAAGCCAGCTGGCAGCACCTCGAGTAAGATGTTTAGTTAGTTTCAGGTTTGTTTCACAAAGCCAAAATGTTCAGTAAATAAAAATAGCTTTAAGCGTGGGGATTTCATGATTTTTACCATTATTTTTAATGAACCTTTAATTAATTCAAAATGAATAATGCATTTCTCTAACCTGTTTTCATATGGAGTCAAATTTAAGGCATGATACTTAAGGTTCTCCTACTGTTTTTTTCCTCTACCTTTGTCATATTATTCTATTCCATCAGTTCAGTTTTACATGGGCAAGAAGTGCAGTTCAGTGCCTAGGTGCTGTTTAAGCCAGGGCATAAGGGAGAACACACTAATGTGGAAATCTCTGGCATCTCTGGGAGGAGCAGGAATGGGTTTAGTTGTAGAATCACACACCAACTTTGTTCCCCAGCTCACCACTCCCACCTAGGGGATAACAACAAACATCAGGCTGATGAAAAAGCAATATGTATAATAAATTTCATCGGCCTCATAAAATTTTTGTATCAGCCACAACTTTGAAACCACTGATGGGTGAAATTTAAAAAATTGTTTATCTAATTAGAATGGGACTTGTCAATAGGTTGGATATATCAGGTGAACAGTCAACTTTTGCCATTGATATGTTAGAATCAGAAAAACAGGCAAATCTGTGAATCTGTGGGACTCAGAAAAGGACCAGATTGTGACATGACCAAATTAGAGCATCTTCAAAATGATTTCTTGTGAGGTGTTCCCTGTATAGTTAGTTCTCACCAAAAGTTGCCCATTGAAAGTGAGTTGGAAGGAGGAAAAGTGTGCAATCAAAGCTTTCTGATATTTATAGGAGCAAAGAACAGGGTTTCGGGCAACCGGAGCTTACTGATATTTATAGGAGCAAACCATTTCTACCACATAAACATGTACTACAGGCACATGAGCATCTGAACTGTAGGACTGTCCAATGCAAAAAGGTAATGCATTCTCAAAAAACACATTTTTTCCTAGATCATGTAAATGGGGGCCTGTGCATTGTTTATCTGGGAGAGATTGATGCATGTCACTTTCACTTTCACTATGGCAAGCAAGAAGGCAGACTGGCAGAACAAGGGTGATGCACTGTGCTACACTGCAAAAAATGTTCAGGAATGATTTGAGGAACATGAGTTCATAGGCCACAGCAGTTTTTGAGGAAAGCAGAAATGCGCTTTTAAAAATCAAGATCCCAATGTGGTGTTTAAAACAAAGATCTAATAAAAACCTGTAACTAGTATAGAAAAATGAAAACATCATTTTCAATATTTTTCTTTTAAGAATCATCCTTTCAAAGACATTTGAATACCTAGTATGTTTTTCTATAGCAGCCCTGCTAAGAGTTTCTCCTAACACCAGCCCCTTTGTGTTTTTGGCTTTATTATTAGGATTGTACTTTAGAAATTCTGAAAGCTATTGAAATTTCTTTCCCCCTTGTTGCTAACATGGCTTTTTCATTAAGATTTTAGATTACTCACGTGGAAATATCGCATCCCCTTGCGAAGGAATAGTGCACCTCCAGAATCCCCTGCAAAAAAGGGGTAAAAGTGACTGAACTGTGGAGCATGTTCATTGATGTATTTTCCTATGATAGTATATGTATGTGTACTGTTTGTGTCTAACAGTTAAAAAACAAAAAAAAAACCTTTGCAGGTCATGTCATCCCTGTGTGCTGTTGATCCTCCGGTGCACAAGAACCTGTCAGTGATGACGTCAGTCAGAGACACCTGCTTATTTGAAGACAAAGCTGGCTTGTACTGCTCAATACAGCTGACTCTCTATAAATACATAAATGGTTGTGTTAAAAGCAATAAAAACCTCTTACATTAGGTAATCTTGCTGCTACCTTTTCAACTGATAATTTATTGCAAGTTATTGACCTTCTGACCAGTCTGGATGTGAGTTTTCATGCGGTTTTGGCCCTGGGTGATGAAGAATGCTTGCGTCTCCTTCCGACCAAGTAGGACATTTTCTGTGCATGCAAAAACAGCATTAGGTTTCTATGTGATACAGCCCTTAGGTTTTAATTCACCCTTGCAATGGTCATAAACGTACTATGGTTCTCACAGGTGGAGTCGGGACTCATTTTGAGAGCTCGATTTGAGGCCTTTGTACACGGCAAACAGATAGGCCTGTTTGAGAAATAATGATGAGAACGTTCTGGTCAACAGTTTAAACAGAATGCAGAATCAAAAACCCTAGAGAAGAACAAGTATTATCAAAATGGTTACTTTAGAGGGAAAGGCAAAACCATTCATCACTTCTAGCCAGTGGTTACATCTTGGAGCATATCTCTGTGTCCATTGACTGCAAAATTTCACACAATGGAACAGAGAACTGATGTGTTCCAAAAATTCTCTCACTTTCCCTCAATATCTTATCCTCTTATCGTGATTAGGGTGATGCCTGGGCCTATCCCATTGGGCAAAAGGTGGAGAACACCCTGGACTGGTCACCAGTCCGTCACAGAGCAGATATACAGATAAACACGTTCACAGCATTTTAGCAGACACTCTTATCCAGAGCGACTTCCATGTCCTAATTATAGGGACAGTCCCACTGGAGCAATTCAGGGTTAAGGGTCTTGCTCATGGACCCATTGGTGGTAGTGCTGGAGGAGGGATTCAAACCTGGGACCTCTTAATCCATAGGGCCATAGGCAAGTACCCTACCACTAGACCACCACCACAGACACATTAAACTGCCAAATAAGTGTCTCCAATTCATCTGACATGCATGTCTGTTGTGAAACTGGAGCGCCCATCTGGTAATCAAACCCAGGACCTTCTGGCTTTGAGGTGATAGCACTAACAGCTATTTCATCATACTGCCCGTTCACAAAATTTTGAAAACTGGCATGATTTTCTTTCAAAATATTGTTAGACTGCACAATTCATTGTGGATGAATTTTTACACCATTTGAATACGCCCGCTGCATTTCATGACTAATGAAGCAAAATAACTGATCCAAAACTACTAACTAAAACTTAAAATCATTAAAAATATTTCATTCCACTCCAAATTTTCCATTTGCGAATAAGAGGTGTTCAGATTCTGTAAAGTTCTGTCTTACCTGGCCTCAGAGGACAACTTAATTTTCCTGCTCACTTTAATCAGTGCAATGTCGTAGTCATAAAACTCAGAGACATTCTTGTTCCTGAGGCCTTTGACATTATACTGTGGATGAAGAATTAGTGATGAGGCAGCAACATCACCATAACCTGAAACACATGAAAGTTAATTGATCAATATTTTCAGCATTTTCATATCCATAAGTTTGACCAAAGTCTCTGGGTCTCTACCAACACTTGTGAGGGTAATCAGAGATAATTTGATGGTCTGTATACTCTATGCTGTAAAGAGAGAAAACTTTGAAATATACTCCTTTTAGGTACTAATAGCAACCTCATAAAGTGAAATGAAATAGAAAGGGAACACATGGCCGGTGTGATTGGTATTGCTGGCAGCCTCACAGTTAATTTGGAATACAATATGGTGCAATAAATGTCAAGTTTTAAAGGAAATCATTCCTTCATGTAACACAAAGGTGTTTTTTATGATTTCACTACAAGATACACATGATATTTTGAACTGAACTGCCTGTAAAACAAGTGGTTATATAATCAGACAAATTTCAGTTTCATTTTAGAGGTTCACAATAAGGGATCTGTATACCAACATTAAGACCAACATTAAAGACATAAAGGATTCAGACCATGCTTTATTTGCACGTCCTCAGGAGCAGCATTTTCCACTCTGCCTTCACTCAGTTTCATCAGACAGTGTGCAGCTGTGATTATCCAATTTTCTGTCAGAATGGCACCCTGGCATGGCTTAGTTTTCTGATTGAAAAGAAAGCAAACATGCCTGAATCTGCATATAACAGTGTCAAAATTAGGTTGGCTCATAAACCATTTAAAGCCATGCTCACTTACCCAAGTGACACTGACATGCCAAGGCCTGGTGTTGGGAGCTTGAAGCACCTCAAAATCAGGATCAAAGCCTTCATCAGCACTTGGGTAAACATGCTCCTTAGCCACTCCACACTTGGTCACAGCAGTGTCATCTGGGTAAGAAGCAAAATAGGTACAATTAGGTCCATAAAAATTTGGAGACAACTTTTTTCTAATTTTGGTTCTGTACATTACCACAATGAATTTTAAATGAAACAACTCAGACGCAGTTGAAGTGCAGACTTTAAGCTTTAATTCAATGCGTTGAACAAAAAGATTGCATAAAAATGTTTGGAACTAAAGCATTTTTTAAACAAAGTCCCTTCATTTCAGGGGCTCAAAAGTAATTGGATAAATTAAATAACTGAAAACAAAATGTTCATTTCTAATACTTGGTGGAAAACCCTTTGCTGGCAATGACAGCCTGAAGTCTTGAACTCATGGACGTCACCAGATTCTGGGTTTCCTCCTTTTTAATGCTCTGCCAGGCCTTTACTGCAGCGGCTTTCAGTTGCTGTTTGTTTGTGGGCCTTTCTGTCTGAAGTTTAGTCTTTAACAAGTGAAAGATCAGGTGTCTGACTTGGCCATTCAAGAATATTCCACTTCTTTGCTTTAATAAACTCTTGGGTTGCTTTGGCTGCATGTCACTGTCCATCTGTTTCATGAAACCCTGCACATCATTGAGAAACACTAATGTCCCAGCACCACTCACAGCCATGAACGCCCAAGCCAACACACTGCCTCTGCCGAGTTTTACAGATGATGCATTATGCTTTGGATCATGATCTGTTCCACACCTTCTCCATACTTTTTTCTTGCCATCATTCTGGTAGAGGTTGATCTTGGTTTCATCTGTCCAAATGTCCAAAAAAATAATGTTTTCCCAGAACTGTGCTGGCTTTTTTAGATGTTTTCTTAGCAGTCCAATCTAGCCTTTCTATTCTTGAGGTATATGAGTGGCTTGCACCTTGTAGTGCACCCTCTGTATTTACTTTCATGCAGTCTTCTCTTAATGGTAGACTTGGATATTGATACGCCTTCCTCCTGGAGAATGTTGTTCACTTGGCTGGCTGTTGTGAAGTGGTTTCTCTTCACCATGGAAATGATTCTGTGATCATCCACTACTGTTGTCTTCCATGGACATCCAGGTCTTTTTGCGTTGCTGAGTTCACCAGTGCATTCTTTCTTTCTCAGGATGCACCAAACTGTAGATTTTGCCACTTCTAATATTGTAGCAATTTCTCAGATAGGTTTTTTCTGTTTTCACAGCTTAAAGATGGGTTGTTTCACCTGCATGGAGAGCTCCTTTGACTGCATTTTGTCTGTTCACAGCAAAATATTCCACATGCAAGCACCACACCTCAAATCAACTCCAGGCCTTTTATCTGCTTAACTGATAATGACATAACGAAGGACTTGCCCACACTTGCCCATGAAATAGCCTTTGCATCAATTATCCAATTACTTTTGGTCCCTTTATAAAGATGGTGGCACATGTTAAGGAGCTGGAACTCCCAAACCCTTCATCCAATTTGAATGTGAATACCCTCAAAGGAAAGCCGAAAGTCTACACATTATATCCATATAACTATAATTGGAATATGTTTCAGTAAACAGGTACAAAAACCATATTTGTGTCAGTGTCCAAATATATATGAACCTAACTGTAAGTGAAATGCATTGATGTATGTTTAAAAATGGGTCAAATTGATCTATTAATGTTCCACTCACAGATGCATTGATGCAGTATGAGCAACCTTGATAAATTGCTGTAGCTACTAAATAAAATTTCTTTAAAGCCTATCCAACCTTACAATTGCTAAGAAAAGACTTATTTAACAAGCTGGTGGAGGTTAGTGTGTCGTGTTTTAATTATCAACAAGCCGACAGAGGTTCTCATGCAATAAAAGTAAAAAAACATTTTGATTAATAATTAATTAATTTAATTCATATTTATAATGAATATTTCCCCCAACCCTTTTATGTTTTCATAAGAAATATTAAAATTCGGAGGTCACTCACTGATCATGCTGTTGAATACTTCTCCAAGGTCAGTGTAACTGCTCAGCACAAACAGATGCTGCTCTCTCCTCTTACAAGAGGCAATGCTTTTCAGTTGAATCCTCTTAACATTTTCTCCAATGCCAAACACATATATATCTAAGATGAATCAAAGATATGCATACTGAGTTAAACATTATGAGGAAAAATTTCTTACACACTCAAATATAAACATATCTTCCCAGTGTTTGCATCAGGATCATAGCAAAAATTATTTACCATTATTACTGCAGACTCAACTGCAAAAAAACCTGGTCTGTTCTTGCAATCATGTGAAAAGCATTATCATGAACTGGTATCATAGTGCACCTCAGAGAGCTGCTACTAATCTCCTGCTTCTGGTCATTGATTTCTTTTAATGCACTTTGGTTTCCTAAAGTAAGCCAAACAATACAGGCTGCAATACTCTTTTCTTCCAGGACTAGAACAAACGAAGCCTAAAGTATACATTCATTTTGTAGATGCCTGGGAATGATTTAGGATCAGAATAAAAGCAGACAAACTATTTTAACAGTTGAATTGCCTTGGCAGAGTTATCATTAAAACTAACCAAGGAGTTCTTCTGCTGTGTTATCTGTCGGATTGGTCTTATAGCCCATGAGCTCTCGGATCAGATTCAGAACATGTTGTGGATTGCCTCCCATGTTGGAGTAACCTAAAGGTGATAATATTAGTACTGATAATAAAAGTAATAAAATAATAACAATAAAATTAATGCAACAATATTTCAATAAATATTAAGTGTCAGCTTTCAAATAAAAATGGGTAAGATTGTTTTATCCCTTAAATACCATCAGTCTCAATAAGAATGACATTTTGTGTCTCATTGAAGTGACTGTCTTTCCTTTCTTTGAGCAAGGCGAGTCTTTCATACACCACATAAAGGGCTTTATAAAGATTGGTGCCAGTCTTTTCCCCGTGTTCTGCATAAAAGAAAAGCAAAGATTTAAAACACAGTTTAGAAATGACTGTAAAGCTAAACAGGTCAGATATGTCGGCAATATTTGAGACATACCTTTGTGCGTGAATTCCATTAACCGCTTCACAACAAAGTCCACACTGCTACTGCTGGGGTCTAAAACGGTTATAATTTCCTTGGGCTCGCTGGCATAAGAAATTATATCAAACTTCATTTCAACATCATAGCTTCCTAACTGTAAAATAAAGTAAAATAATTAAGTTAGTGAATAATAAACAGATAAATCAATATATCATGTGAGAAAAAACTTGAACAAGTTTTTGGATGGAATGATTTAATTAGAAGTTCAGAGAAAACTCTATCCGGCATTATTTTATGTAAGTTTACTTATATTTAAATATATTTACTTGATTCACATAGTATTTTTTCTGATATTTTTACTGATGATTTTCTCTGATACCTTGTGAATACCTTGCAGTTTCTTTAGGATAAAGTGATTAAGATATTTAACTTAAACTAAATATTCCAGTTTCTGAAAAAAAAAAGTGGTTAAGCTTTTTTTAAACTTCTTTTTGTTTGAATCCAGTTGTTATCATTAGGGATGCATAAAACAATTATTTAGAATCAATATTCAGATAATAAATTAATTAGCCTACCCACATGAATAGTAACAATAATTTTAATTTTTTTCAATAAAACAATATAACAATAAATGCACAATACCAACTTTGCATCTCCAAAATGTAGAGATGTTTTCTTTTTTTGTCTGGTAGGATATATTTCAGAACCTGCTAGAGTTTTTGAAAATTCAATATTTTGATAATGATTAATTGTGTGGCTTATGAATAATAAAGAATAATTTTAATTGATTTTTTGATTATTATATTGAATATATTGAATTATTACTAATTCAAAAATTCTGCAAGAAAGAATTTAAAATTCTTCCTCAAGTGCTTCTTTTAAATACTTAACCTAGATACACTTATCCCTTAGAATTAAACAGGCTGTTTTTCTTACTGGTAAGTGTGTTAGGGTTAAAACTGGCTGATTAGCTGCCTGATTACTTATTACACCAGAGAGATTGGGATGAGTTAATGTTTTTTGGGCTGAAAATGCAAAGACATATACCTATATAATTTAGTATCAGTATTTACATACTACATCAAACTATAAGTACCCCATGAGAAAGTCACACTGATATAGGTTTAATGTTTGTTTTTTTCATAAAAAGGAATAGTCCATAGTTTGGAAAACTATGCACTCAAAAACAGGCAAAGATTACTTATAGATACAAATAGTAAAGAAGATGAAAAAGAAGAGAATTTACTACAATCAAATACAAACCTTCTGTATAAGACTAGCAGTGGCCTCTTTTGCCTTTTTAAATTCATTCTCTAAAATGCTTCCTGAGGTGTCGAGTAAGATAAAAATGTTTAGACGACCTTCTGCTACTTTCATGGCTCTCCCAAAGCCTGGGTCTAGACAAAAATATTTTAACAGAAGATCAGAACAATGTATTTTTAAACACCTTCTCTATATATATAATACATTTAGCAGAACAACAGTGGTTGTACATTTACAGCATTTAGCAGACACTCTTATCCAGAGTGACTTTCATACCCTGATTACAGGGACAGTCCCCCTGGAGCAATTCAGGGTTAAGGGTCTTGCTCAGGGACCCAGTGGTGGTAGTGCCAGAGGTGGGATTCGAACCTGGGCACTCTTGAGCCATAGACCCATAGGCAAGCATCCTACCACTGGACCACCGCCACCCCACATCAGAACATGCAGGTCTGTTCACCATAAAAATCTTTTTTTTTGTCTACCTCACAATACAAATTACTTTAAAAATGTATACATGTGCAAGAACTAATATCTTTTTCCCAGCCCTGTCTATTAATCTATTAACATTTTCTAAAACCTTGCCAGCCTGTCCATCATTTTAATGCAACTAACCAGCTTATTTTGAGCTTATTTCCACCTGTGCAGAAAATATGTTCATTTCTAAGCAGTTTCACCTGTTTTTCTTAAATCAGGGGAAGAAACTTCCATTACAGCAGACAGAGAGCCTCCCATAGCTTGAGCCACGCTTCCAGGTAGATCGAATGTATACTGAGCTAAAAAGAGAGAAATCAACATCCATCTCTGGATAGAGTTTCACTGCTGATGGTGAGTCAGAGCAACTTAAAAAATATATACCTGCAGTGGAATATGGTGAAATTGTTCACTATCTAAAAAAGCTATGGTATATGTATCCTCCCAAATATTCTAGTACCATTTTCTCTACAAAGTTAATAGTTAAACTGATGTTAATTTGGAGTATAAATGCATGAATTTCTTGAATTACACAATATATTTTACAGCCTTACTTTTCATAATCTGACAAATCAAGAAAAATATATTCACGTATTCTGTATTAATAGTGAAAAAGCAGAAATGTTTAAATTTGTTCCATTTTAGGAACTGAAACTGGTTTACCTTGGCATCGTGGATCTGGTCCACTCCATTCTCTTATTTTCAGACACTCTCTTACTTCAGGCCCCAGCAATTCCAACCCCAACTGGCATCGGTATTTCACCTTGTCCCCAATACGAAAGCGGTCACCAGAGCGTATGGCTCCAGGGGGAGTGCCTGGATTTCTGCAGTCATCAGCTAAAGAAGTTTAAGAAGTCATCAATTAATTTTCAGTCACCATTGGCATTCAGATTAAATGTTGTGCATCTTTAATGTTAGTTAATGTAAAAAGTTTTCATTTAAAGTAGTTTTAGAACCTCTGTCTAGTTACATTTTGAAACAGTATGAAGTGCAGCAGTTACATACAAATGATGAAAAAAAATTTGAGACAAATGTGATAGTAACAATTTATTCTGCCTCCATTTTATTACATAAATAAAATGTTTTCTTCATTTTGCAATAAAAAGATTGTTTTTTAGTAACCTGTTCTATGAAATCCTTTTTCTGGATTGTGTCTTCAAAACAAAAGAAACTATATTTAATAAAAAATCCCAAGGCTAGATTTCTACATGCTTTTATACACATTTAAGTAGCATGTCATTTACATATGTAAATAATTAGTAAATAATACATATTTGCAAAATGTACAACAAAAATAAATAAATCAACTTAAAAATATAATTATCAATGATATCAATGATTTTATAGAATTACTTTATGCATCTGTTTCCTGCTTTAACATTCACTATAACATATAACAGAACACTCAATTTTCCACACAATTTAAATAAAACATTTTTAATAGTATGTAAAAAAAAAAAGCAGAAGTATTATTCCAAGTTTATATGTGGAACTAAGATGCCAACATGTAAAATTTCTTTGTTTCTCAATCCTTCACATCTACACTTAACCACCTATTCAGTATATAGCAGTTTTGCCCTGCTCATTCATTTTTCAAGTGTTTTCATTGTGTGTACAATGGATGCAGACATTTAAGAAAGCTAATAAATGTATAATTCAATCTTCAAAAAAATTTTGTTTTTAATTTGCCAAAGCATGTACATTGACTTCTTCAAGTTGCAAAGTTTCCCACTCAGGACACGACTTCAGTCTTGCCTACACAGATCTGAGACTTGAGACACGTTGTGTCAAGACATTAAACTTGCTACTTACAGGCCACCTCTATTTTAGGCTGTGTTGTCTAGTTATCATAAAAATTAAAGGGCTTAATTGACACTTACCTTGGTCATCACACACTGGGGAGGTACCAGTCCATTGGCCCCATTCAGTGCAGTTTCGTTGGGCTGAGCCAATCAGGACAAAACCTTCCCTACACAAAAATGTCTGTTTTTCTCCAACCTTAAACCATTGTTTCCTTGGCTGGAACTCCCCATTGTCCAACTCTAGCTGTGCTGGACAAAGAACCTCTTAGAGTGAGAGAGAAAAAAGTATGGGTAAACCGCATAAGTAGTTATTCCATAAGTGCCATTAGCTTAAAAAGCACCAAAAATGAAGAAGGCATTGAACTGCTTAATAAAAAATTATCCCGCATGATTTAAGCTTGTATAAGTGAACGAAATAACAGAAGAAACTGTTGTCCACACAGACAAAAAAAGTCCACATTTGAAATAAAGCTAATTTAATGCACCCTTTGTTTAGTAAATAAGTCACACATTTCAAAGGTTACCTTTGCACATGGCAGTGGACACACTCTTTCCATTAGGTAACACCATGACTGACCACTCCCCATTAGAATTGCAAATCCGTGTCCTGACTGGATAAGGGTAGTGTCCAGCTTCACACTGATATGTCAGTACACTGCCTTCCAAACCTCCTTTGGAGTAAGACACACTGCCTCCCTTTATGATCTCCAAAACAGAGCAGTTCTTCTGGGGCTCCTCATAGTCACTATAATCGTTTTCCTCTAAAACGAGCCCATCATTATCACAAAATAAAAATCAAGTTGTATTTAATGCATAACAATGGAACCATTTGTACAAATAAATAAAATACAATGAGCATTATGACCAAATGCATAAATGTAAATGTTAAAAGAAGTGTAGTGTGTTTTTTATAACCCTTAGCAAAATCTGACCTTCACATTTCATCCTGGATATTTTTGGCTCCCATTGTCCTCTAGAGCTGCAGACTTTTTTGTAGACTGGGTAAGGCTTAAATCCATCTTGACAGTGATATGTTGCTTCACTTCCAACCACACCTCCTTTTGAATATGATACTGTTCCTCCTCTAATTGATTCTGTCATATTACATTGCATCTTTGAATCCTCATAGTAGTCATAGTTGTAGTCTTCTGTGTCCACTGTTAGAGAAAAAACAAAATATATCCCATGCACTTTTTTTTCCCACAGTTCTCCACTGCAGCATATACACAGTTTCATCTCAGCCTACTCTTTGTACAGGTATTTGCAGTAGCAGCCTGTTTAGAATACATTTTTAGAATGTTAATAAGACAGAAACAATTAGATTACATGCATTACAAAAGTCCATCTTTACATCCTACAGCAGTTTTTTTCCTCTGCACATTCATGTTGAACTAATGAGTGTTTTGAATGAGGCACAATACAGTGCAGTCAATCAGAACAGAGATCATTTACAGGCCCAGCAACAAAAAACAAGCTGTTTAATTCTAATGGATAAAGAGAGAATTAAAATAGACACCTTAAAATAAAGATTGGATTTGGTACATAAAACCACCCAAGTGGGCCTTGGGAAAAATTACAAAATGGTTGGATAAGAGCCATTTATTAAAATACTTTATTACTAAGGTCACCTTTGATGACTGTAGCTTTAAACGTACAATCTTATGTAGTTTGCCATTCTTGATTATTTAATATATCATCTGTGCAATCTTTTGGAACATTACACAAACACAGGAAATGTACATTTCTATCAACATGGATGAAGATTCTTTAACAAACAAACAAAATATTAAAAACAGAATATAAAAGATTCTCTGCTACTACTATACGTCATATAGGTCTGCATAAATATAATACTTACCCTTGTAGATGGAAATGCACAAGGTAAAACTCAGAAGAAATGTAACACTAAAGTGCATTGCTAACACTTAAGTCTGACTCTTACTCACACTCAGCTGTGGAGAGCATCAGGGACTTTTATACTAGTATATTTGATGAGTGATTATCCATTAACTTCCCCAAACATGAAAACGATTGAGCAATAGTATTATGGGAAAAGAGAAAAAAACTACTTGAAAAGCAAAGAAAGAAAAGATAACATAATACAGTACAGCTTACAGCTTCAGGTTTGACCTACTATTAATGACATTAGCAATATTGGTTTTCTTATGTTTATTAGTTTGAAGCCTCTCAATTTCCAAACACTGAACTGTTATATTGGCTGCCATTTAATTTGAATGTGTGTGAGATGTAAAGATTAGTGGATCATTAGGAAGAATTTAACAGCCACACTAACCCTAACCCTAAACCCCCACCCATTCCCCCAGCCCTGGCCCGCTCAGTCCTCTCAGCTGACTTGGCTTTGTGAAGGACTGAAAGGAGGTTTCTTTACTTCTTTTATTGTAACCTACTCAACCACACCAAAACAGGACCAAGCAGAGTGAACCATCTAACTGAGCCTACTCAAATTTACAAATTCATCACTTCAGCAACAACAAATGAGGACTAATCAGAGCAAACAAGATATAATGACTGGATTTTCAACCATCATGGAACTAAACTGAGGATATAATTTACGACTCATAGGTAGGAGTTTTTAGGACAATTTCATTTTGTCATTTGACAATGTTTAATGTGATGTCAGCAGCGCAAGTAATTAAATATCCTGATGGAAACTGCCCCACACACTTTAGAGTAGCCTAGTAACTGCACTCTGGTACACAATGATGCATGTCTGTGCTGTGGGTAAATACAGTCATAAGTAATGTCATCCACTGCCTGGGAATGTGAGAATGGCAGACCATCGAATTACCAGCAACGACTGTGATTTGTATGAGGTAAAACAAATCAAACACAGACCCTTTTTGATTTCACTTTGATATTTACATGCATAGTCTCTTCAAGGATAAACCCTGTTATCTTTACCTTTGACCTGAACAGAATGTGTTTTGCAATCCAGCATTTGAGCCAGAGAATGACCATGATGAAATCAAAGAAGTATTTAAAGTTACCATTCCCTCAGAACCTATCAAGGCCCCTGCAACACGTAAGTACCCAAGAGCAAAGAAAATTCTAACTTATAGTTCCAAGGTTTCTGTGACACTAAAAATGCATGTGCACATTTTCATCATCATAAGGCTTGAATGATTGAATAAATGAAGACCTTGAATTAACTTTAAAGCAACAGTTACCCCAGCAAACGAAATGTATCTTTTACTCAACCAGCCAAGACAGGTTTGGTGTACAATCTGTGATCTGTATGCAGTCCAACAATAATTACCCATGTTTGTTAAGAAATTAATTTAGAATCAGTGCACCATAAAGAGCAACTGTATGGAGAAAAGACGAGGATTATATCAGGAGAAGGATGCCAAAAAGAGGAAAAGAGGAAGACCAAAGAGGAGGTTTATGGGCGTGGTGAGAGAGGACTTTCAGGTGGTCAGTTTGAAGGAGGAAGATGCAGAGGACCAGAAGAAATAAAAACGGATGAGTTGCTATGGCAACCCCTAAACGAGAGCAGCCAAAAGAAGAAGAAGAAGAAGAAGAAGAAGAAGAAGCACCATAAAGAGCAACTCAACAAACTCTTTACAAATTAACTTCTCCCTAAAGCCTGAGTAAATTAATCAATATGAACAGCCAGTTATAAATCTGTCTTGTCAAGCTATTTTAATTGAATTGAACAGTTTCCACAGCATTGGACACTGAGAATTAGTGACACTGAGAATTAAAAAATTGCATTAAAATGAAGAATGGGCACAACTTTTCCCACATGCTTAATTAGAATGTATTTTATTATTGTTTGTTTGTTTATTTGTGATGTATTTAAACAGAAAACATCTGTAGCAATAGGGGCAGCGGTGGCCTAGTGGTTAAGGCGTTGGCTGCCTGATTGGAGGATCGGGGGTTCGAACCCCTTCCCAATAGGTTGCCCTGAGGTTACCCTTGAGCAAGGTGCTGTCCCCGTCACGCTCCTCCCTGCGATGGGCTTGCAACCTGCCCGGAGTGTGTCCCCCGTCCTTCGCCCTGTGTGCGCTGGGATGGACTCCAGCACTCCCCTGCGACCCCGCTTGGGACAGAAAAGACAGTGGCAGAAAATTACTGACTGACATTTGTGACAATATGATCAGTATACATCTAAACATTCTGCTCATCTCTGAACGTAGCACAAGGAATGGAAGTCTATTTTGCCCCGAAATCTTATTTTACAGCTTATTACATTAGCTTTATGAAAAGCTAAAGCAGTAAACTTTGGCCACTAAGCATGTCTTGGCTGTTGGATTATGTTACTGTCAAACACTCTTTAATTCCAGAGATTTTGGAAAGATATTTAAAGTAACGTACTTCCCTTCTTTGCTGGCTGTATTAATGCAGGACACAGCAACATATTGAGTGTGTGTTTGGTGTGTCTGAGGGCTAACTGGTGTAGCTGGGGGACAGTGGTGGTGTCAGCCGTCTTGCTTGTGTTGGTGGCTGTACTCAGCCTCACTCTTGCCCTTGTTCTGACACGTGAGTAAGCAATGCTTATACTCTTACTACACCAATTAAAAACATTTAGCTCAGAAGTATTAACACCACTAATAAGATTTGTTAGGTACTTGGAGCCAGTTACCATAATAAGCAACCTCATCCCATCTAGCTGAATCAGCTTGTTAGTGATGCTAGTATTTCAGTGTAAATTTTAATTCAGCATGATACTATGGTTAATTATGGTGTATTTGACTGAGATGAATGATTGATGTGAATCTTCATTTGTAATATCTATAATTTAATAATGTTTGGCAGTCCTATAGCCCATATTATATTTGGCAATGAAATTAGGTAAAAGAGAACATTTTCTGGCATTTAACATAGACCATTCATACTTAAGTGTTTTTGCAATAAGTATTTTAGTTCAGTGTAATTTGTAATAATTTGTCATTTTACTGTGCTTATGACACGCTGTAGCTTCCAAGTCTTCTGCTTCATAGTTAGTGTTATATCATGTAAAGAAATGTTTAAAGTGGTTGACATGTCTCACCCCACGTTAATTACCCAACCTTTTTCCAGAGTTTAATGGAGACACTGAGGAAGGAGTGTTGTCTCCTCTGGACCCGTGGAGTGTAGGTACAGTTCCACATAGTCTAAATCAGAGTCCTGCTATTGTCCATCCTTCACACAGTTCATTGGCCCCACCTGAGCAAGAGGCTGCTTTTACAAGTAAGCTTCTAGACAATAAATGTAATGTTTTCCACTGATTATTCACACCTACATTTTGAGTTACTAGTTTCTTAAATGTACTAACATTATAATATGACATTATAATATTGTGTAGTCATTGTATTATATTATATAATAAGTGTAAAAAGTTTTGCTGTAGTAGAGGGTCAGCAACGAGTGTGTCTAATAAAATATCTAGTGAGTGAAGGAACTAATGGCCAACTTAGTTTTATACTCACGGACTGGTAAAGTACAGTGTAATATACTTCCCTTGTTTCAGAATGTGGTGGTGTCCTGACTGAGTCTGAGGGGTCTATAAGCTCTCCTAACCATCCAGGTCTGTATCCTCCTGACTCCATGTGTGTATGGGTAATCAGAGTGTCTCCCCCGTCCCTGATCCAGCTTCATATCTCCTCCCTGGCCATTGAGGGACCATCACCGTGCCTCTTTGATTGGCTGGAGGTTAGAGAAGAAAAAGAACAGACCACTACAGTCAGCAGGTTGGTGCACGATGGACATGTATAGCATTACACATATACTCAGAAAACAAATATTTACTTTTAGCTGGTTTTAAACATGCAAAGTTGAAAAAAGTGTATTGCAAAATGGATAAAATAGATAACATTTTCACAGACAAACAATTAAACACAGTGACTTAGACTGGTGCACTTGAACATGGTGATTTAGTTGCATGGATTTGAGATTTAATTGGATTATTTTAAATGGTAAAATATAGCTCAGTCATTAATGTCAAAACCACTGGCAACAAAAGTGAGTACACCCCTAAGTGAAAAATGCCCACATTGTGCCCAGTGTCAAAATTTTGTGGCCACCATGTCGTTATCATGTTGGAATACTGCCCTGCAGCCCAGTTTCCGAAGGGAGGGGATCATGCTCTGCTTCAGTATGTCACATTACATGTTGGCATTCATGGTTCCCTCAATGAACTATAGCAGCACTTAGCCCCAAACCATGACACTCCCACCACCATGCTTGACTGTAGGCAAGACACACTAGCCTTTGTACTCCTCACCTGGGTGCCACCACACACACTTGACACCATCTGAACCAAATAAGTTCATCTTGGTCTCATCAGACTACAGGACATGGCTCCAGTAATCCATATCCTTAGACTGCTATCTCAGCAAACTGTTTGTGAGGTTTTAATGTGTATCATCTTTAGAAGAGGCTTGCTTCTGGGATGACAGCTATGCAGACCAATTTGATGCAGTGTGTGGCATATAGTCTGAGCACTGACAGGCTGACCCCCCACCCCTTTAACCTCTGAAGCAATACTGGCAGCACTCATACTACTATTTTCAAAAGATAACCTCTGGATATGACGCTTAGCACATGCACTCAACTTCTTTGGTTGATCATGTCAAGGCCTGTTCTGAGCGGAACCTGTCCTGTTAAACCGCTGTATGGTCTTAGCTACTGTGCTGCAGCTCAGTTTCAGGGTGTTGGCAATCTTCGTATAGCCTAGGCCATCTTAATGGAGAGCAACAAATCTTTTTTCAGATCCTCAGAGAGATCTTTACCATGAGGTGCCATGTTGAACTTCAAGTGACCAGTATGAGAGAGTGTGAGAGCAATATAACAAAATTTAACACACCAACTCCCCATTCACACCTGAGACCTTGTAACACTAACGAGTCACATGACACCTGGGAGGGAATATGGCTAATTGCTAATTGCGCACAATGTGGATATTTTACACTACAGGGGTGTACTCACTTTTGTTGCCAGTGGTTTAGACATTAATGGCTATGTGTATAGTTATTTTGAGGAGACAGCAAATTTACACTGTTACACAAGTTGTACACCGACTACTTTACATTGTATCAAAGTGTCAGATTTTCAATGTTGTCTCATGAAAGGATATAATAAAATATTTACAAAAATGTGAGGGGTATACTCACTCTTGAGAGATACTGTATATATAGATAGATAGTTAATAGCTATATATATATACAGTACTGTGCAGGTGTGCAGGTGTGGAAAAAATGCTGTAAACAAAGAATGCTTTCAAAAATGGAAGTGTTAATCTTTTTTTTTCATCAATCAACAAAATGCAGTGAACTGGCTGTTATCAGATCTTCTGTGGATGTAGGCTTCCTCACATCCTTCTGTCTCTTCATGTAATGAAGGGCTCTGTGGGAGCCAGAAAAATTGATGCTGGTTTGAAGGCAAAAAGTAGTAACACCAAATATTGATTTGATTTAGATTTTTTTTATGTTCGCTCACTTTGCATTTTGTAAATTGATATAGTATATATATATATACAGAGAGAGAGAGAGAGAGAGAGAGAGAGAGAGAGAGAGCTGCAACTGTGGGACAGACAATTTTATATTTCTTCCCCTGTAGATTCTGTGGTAATATGGCTCCCCCCACTTTGAACACCAACAGCAGCACAGTGTGGGTGTCATTCCGGTCTGACAGCAGTATTGGCGGCAATGGCTTCATTGCACAATATCATGCCATCCTTCCATGGCAAAGTGAGTACACGTTACAACAGCACTGTATTGCAGTAGGAGATGTGAATGTCATAATTTGTCAGTGGAAAATGTGCTGCATTTAATGTGCAGACACACACACAACCTGAATGCTGCACTTATGGACTGACCAAAAATTAGATTTGATAAGATTAGATTAGATCTGAAAATTATAATTTAAAGGTTTATCTACCTGTAATGATAAGTGCCTACTGGGATCCACAAACATTATTTATGTTAAAAAAAGAAAGCAGGGAACATAAAATCTGTGATATCATACAAATGCAGTTTCCTCAAGAAATAACATTTGGCACCAAAATACTTACATGCACCAGCACTTTGCTTCCATATGATACAAAGACAAACAAACAAACAAAAAACATCACACCAGAACACTTTCTTCAATTTCTCTGTGGTCATATTGCTCCATAAACCATCTTACTGATCTGACTTTCTTATTATCACTGATATTAAGTTAGGCAGTAATCCTGTAAATTAGGTCTCTTTGTCTGATGAAAGAATACATTTGAGTCTTCTTTGTGGTACTATAAATCAAAATAGATGATTAACAGCTCCTTCTTGTATTGAATATTCAGACTGCAGGAGATGTCTATAAATGACCTGGGGATCACTTGTTTATCAGTCAGATAATCTTACAAAATAGTGTTGCTGATTGTCCTAATATGTTGGTGTTTTCTTTCAGAAACCTGCTCAAGGGAGGAGTTTATGTGTGACAGTGGCCGATGCTTACTGCCTGTGTCAGTTTGTGACAGCCAGCCAAACTGTCAGGACCAGACAGACGAAGCCAACTGCAGCCATAAACACAAGCGTACGCACTCTAACTATATTCACTTTACATTCACTACATCTACGTGTGTGTTTACAGACTGTGGACTAAATTCTTCATTATACATTATGTTAATAAGCTCATGTCTCTGTTTCTATGTATCATTGCATAGAGTGTGGAGGCCAAAAAACAGAGCCAAGCGGCACATTGTCCAGTCCCAATCATCCAAAACCTTATCCACATCAGCAGGTAAAAAAACCAGTCTAATTATTTGGATTAGTGTGATATAAAACTTCAAAATTTTGTTTACACTGTCAGTATGTATGTATGTAGTATGTAAAGTTATTTCATATTATTATTGTATTAATTTTCCAAGTAAAAATAGATTCTTTGCCATAACATTTGCTCTGGCCACATTTTATGTTTTGTGATTCTCCCCACAATATATAAATTTTTAGCAAATCAACACTAATTTGTGGATTACGTTGTAAACCCTGATGAGCCATGCCATTAGATATACCTTTATATCTAAACTCATTGTCCATTTCAGCAGCTTCACTTATTATAGAGGTGCACAGTCTACAATAACAGCATGTATTATAATTTCAATCTGCATCATTTATTAGTCCCTTAATGTATTAACACTTTACATTACTGTGTAGCATAGGAATCATCAATAATTTTACTTCTGCAAGTGTCTAATACATGTAAAAATATAATTATATAAATATTACAATTAGCTCAACAGCCATGTTTATTCCTTCTTCTAAATACTTGTACCTTCAATTGTCTTGCCTCAACTTCCTCAGCTATGTACGTGGCGTATGTCTGCAGAGGAAGGGCAGGTTATCAAGCTCACTTTTCACAACTTCAGCCTAGAGACTCAAGATGTTTGTGAGTTTGATTATGTGGAGGTGCATGATGGGGCAAACACAGAGGATGGCAATGTGCTAGGGAGGTAAGAATGATTATCAGATGAAAAAGAGAAATAAATTACATCTCTCATTACCAAATCACTCTCTACACATGAATCATTTAATCTATAAATGCACTTTATGTGGGAAAAAATATTTAACTCAAATACATTAACCAGAAGCAAAGCAGGATTACATTCAGATGACTAAAATCATCAAATTCACACTGCTTAAAATCAGTCGCACATATTTGTTCATATATTCGGACATATAACGAAAATCAAATCAAGTATATCTGTGTTCATGTAGGTTCTGTGGCTCTGGCCTTCCTCCTGACCTGACCTCTTCTGGGCCAGCAATGACTGTGGTATTTGTGGCAGATGAAGGTGTGGCTGACAGTGGCTTTTATGCAACTTATCAGTTCATCTCTCTCTCAGAAAGTGAGTATTGTGTGTGACATTTATGCAAAGAGCATTCCCTTCTTTTATAAGACATTAAGGTGCAGCACATACTAGAAATATTATACTCTGTGAAGTAGGGGACAATGTAACAGTATACTGATAACTGTACATGTTTATTATTCTATGATCAGGGTGTCATATTGTCATACACATGTTATATTAGCTATCAGTACCAAGATTCTGGACCAATGGATCCACTGAAACTCTATATGATTTGTTAATGTGTGGGTTACATTTGTGAAAACTCCAATGCTAGTATTTCATAGGACGATACCCTGAACTAAAATTTTCTATATTAATATTCAGTAATAAAACTTCAAGATGAAAAACTGCAAGATGTATAAACTGTCACAGATTTGCTCTCTACTCTGTCTTTCAATGTTAAGGAACCTGCAGTCCTGAGCAGTTTGCTTGCACAACAGGAGAGTGTCTCCACTATGACTGGCTTTGTGATGGGTGGAATGACTGTGCAGATGGTGCAGATGAGCAAAACTGCAAAAACTCCACATACCCTCCGCTCAGTAAGATCACACAGTCACAGCTGAGACAAAACTTACTTTTTGCATTAACAATATTAATCAGCACAGTCCCTTAAAATAAATATGATACAATATTATAAAACACACAAATATCCAATTAGTAATTGAATGTATTAATATTAATAATTACAACCAACATTTCTGGTATTACGTTATCACTAAACTATGGTGGGAAAACCTAACTTAACAATGTATTTAGTAGAGCTGGTTCTAGTAGTATGTTATAGATTATATTAAAAGAATATATTTGGTTTTTATTTGACATTTCCAAATAATTACTTGAATGCTTGTTCAGAGAAGCACTCTAAAATAGGAAACAGGAAATAATTTTCATGGTAAGGATAAGTATAAGAAAGATAAGAAGAGGAAAAAAGTGGAGAAAACACACGGTCTGACTATTAAGTTTCCCGTCTGCCCGTGTTTTTATTTGGGCTTCTTGAATTTCTCGTATGTGGTAGTCATGGGGGCCCATATGCAAGTATGAACCTTCATTCCTTTCATCTTGCAGTGGACAAGCAGGTACATGTCATGTGATGACTGTTCTCCATCTAATTGCATATAATTCTGTGTTACTGACTGCAAATTATAATGTTTGTAAAGACTACATGCACAGAGCTGTTTACTGTTTGAAAGACACCCCACAAGTTTACTTTGAGCCAGCCTAGGCTTTATGACTCTCTCTCTCTCTCTCTCTCTCTCTCTCTCTCTCTCTATATATATATATATATACCTCAGGTTGCCCTGAGGTACCCTTCAGCAAGGTACCGTCCCCCTCACTGCTCCCCGGGCTTTCAATAGCTGCCCCCTGCTGCATGTGTGTGTATGTGTGAAACGCAGAGGTTGAGTTTTGTGGTGTTGTGCTGTGCTGCGTATTCACAATGATGAGGTGTTGTGCTGTGCTGCGTATTCACAATGATGAGGCTATGTGAGCCTAACATGTTCCACCCCTTGCATGCTGTACCCTGGTGCCACCCCTCACCTAAAGCACATGGAGTATTTCTGGTAGGTGAAAATGGAAGTGAAAGTGAAAGTGAAGTGAAACGTGTCTCATCCTGAAAATGTCCTGCTAGCAAAATGCTACCCCAGATAATGTCCAGACCTGATTGTCTGCAAACTGCTCAAGCTCTGAGCAAACAAAAAGAAGTGAAAGTGACTATGTGTTATTGTGAAACAGAACTCANTATATATATATATATATATATATACTTATACTGGTTAAAAATAAATAAATGAAACAAAGCTGGTGAAGAATAGCACCAAATTTAATGGATAAGCTTGAACATAATTTTTCTTTTAATTTAAAATAAGTTTAACCTACACTAAAACCTTGTTTTAACACTGCTGTTCAAGTAGTTTCAATGAGAACAATAGTTTAGCTCTACACACAATATGCACATGCATTACTCTATATTAACAGCTAGGTTTTTTTTTTTTGGTTTTTTTTTGTTTTTGAATTAATATTTTTGCAGATTGTTGTACTAGCTTACTTTTATGACTCACTTTGATTTGAAGTAATAGAGCTGTGTTATGTATTTTTAGATTTCCTTTTTTTTTGGTTATTCAAAATACAAAATAGTTTCTGATCTCAAAATAAATGTAGTACGCAACACAATTTTTAAATTATTGTGATTTACTGAAGGACAAAAATGTACTTAACCTGACACTGTGTGCACAATTATTAGGCATTATTATGAGTATTATTATTCATTTTAATATGGAACAAATACTCTCAGTCAATCCAACATCTCAAACCTGAAACCTGAATGTTTTTCAAAGAAAATGTGAGTGTGCATAACTTTTAGGCAACTATTAATCTGCAGAATTGTTATGCAACTAAAAAAAATTCCCATCGCACTGGTATATTTAAAACAAAAATCAGTGACCCTCTTCCATTCAACAACAGTCATAACCCTTCTATTCATGGAGTCTGTCCATTTCTTGATCTGCTGACAATCAACATTTCAGCAACTACAGCCTCCCAGATACTGTTCAGAGAGGTGGACTCTTTTCCTACCCTGTAAATCTCCCTTTTGAGAAGGTCCACAAGTTCTCAATAGGATTTAGTTCAGGTGAGGAAGGAGGCCATGTCATTATTTTTTCATCTTTAAGGCCTTTACTGGCGAGCCATACAGTGGAGAACTTCCATGCATGCAATGGAGCATTGCCCTGCATAAAATCATGGTCTTCTTGAAAGATGCAGACTTTATCCTGAACTGCTGCTTGAAGAAAGGACAGGCAGTAGGTTTGGGAGTTTTGAGTCCATCTTCAAGCCAAAAAGATCCAACTAGCTCATCTTTAATAAATCCAGCCCATGCCAGTACCACCTCCACCTTGTTGCCATTTGAGTCGAAGTGGAGCTCTGTGCCTGTTACTGATCCAGCCATGGGCCCATCCACCTGGTCTGCTTGGTCCACATCACCTGATAGGCTCTAATCCAATTAACATTCAAGTTTATACAGCTTGGAGTTGGAATATATGAATAAAAATAATGATATGGTCAAAATACTCACTTCTAATAATTGTCTAATAATTGTGCACACAGTATATAAAGGGTTTGGTAAGACAAGCCTTGCCCATGACTGATTGCTGCCAGCTAAACACTTTCTTCAGCTCTGCTGAATCTCTACTGAAAAAACTTTACTTAAATACAACCTTTTCAGCAATATGAAGTTCCCTAAAATGTCTCAATAAACAGCATGCTCTGTATTGATCAAAGGAAATTCTAGAAAACCTTTAAGAACCTACTGAATGTGCATCTTAATTTTTAATAATTAATAGCTCAACACTGAAGTCACAGATGAAACCAGAAGAACATATAAGGAGTTGCAGGCCTCTCTCAGCTCAGTTTATGTCCGTGCTCATGATTTCACCGCTAGAAAGACACTGAGCAAAAATGGTATCCATGGGAGAGTGGCAAAAAAAACACTGCCAAGCAAGTTGAATATAAAGTCTCATCTAACACAAGCAAAAAAAAAAAATCCTTGCTTGTAGCAAAAACATTGTGGATAACGTTCTATGCACTGATTAGTCAGAGGTGTAATATTTTGGAAGACAAGGGTTCTGTTAAATCTTGTGTAGAGCTATTATAGCTTTCCAGAAGAAGATCATCAGGCCCACAGTCAAACATGGGGTAGTGCGATTGTGTGGAGATGCTTTGCTGCTTCAGGGCCTTGGCAGCTTGCCATAACTGAGGGAAGAACAATTTCAGCTCTCTAACAGAAAGTTCTAAAAGAGAATTGCTAGTTATCATAGGCCTGTCCACCTCTAATTGGCTAAATAATAAAAAAAAAACCCTTCAGAAATACTGTGGCAGTAGGGCCAAAAAAAGAATTAATAGCAAATTAATAGTTAAAACCCCTCAAATGTTAAGTTTAAGGAAAATTCAATTTTCACATACATGATATAGGGATATAGGTATTGGTGACATCTTTTTCCAATCAGTCTCTTGTTCAGATTGGCTGTTGTATTATGCCTTTTTTTTTTTTTTTAGAAATCAAATAAATGTAACATTATGTCAGATTTCACTGCTCTTAAATCATGTTATCTCTCTTAAATAAAGTAAGCATGTGCCTTCTCTGCTGTAGCTTTATCGTGTGAGCCAATTCAGGTGGAGATGTGCCAGGGTCTGAGCTATAACCTCACATCCTTCCCCAACATATGGCTCTCCATAGCTGATCAGAGAGAGGCTGCCAACATGCTGCACCAGTACAGGGTAAGAAGTTACTATGGCCAAAAAGATGCTCGAAACCTTACATGATAAATGTTACACCACATATATATCCAGTCAGTGGTCCTGTGGTGGCCCTATCCTTTAATAGGTAGACTGTTCTCAGAAAAGTATGGTGGCATGGTGGCATGTTTTTGGCCCAGAAAAATTGTTAAAGTATCCAAAATGTGAAAAGAAATGTAATTTTGGTCAATATGTTGTACAGCAACAGTTGGACAACAGTAGGTAATTGTAAAAGCGAATAAATAAAAGTAACAGGGTGTGCCTAATAAACTGTCAAATTCAGTGCACGTGTATTCTTCTGCAGGTGCTGATGGAGCTGGCTTGTTTTGAGCCCCTGCGCCAGCTGGTGTGTGCTATGTTCTTGCCGCAGTGCAGTCTGCAGGGTGGCGTTCTGCAACCATGCAGGTCCATTTGCTCAGAAGCGGAACGGCAGTGCGGCCGAGTGCTGGATCTCTTCAGCCTAAGCTGGCCTTTTAACTGCCACCTGCTGCCCGACTCCCACAATCCTAGGGAGTGCACCCTCCCTTAGTATATAGCCCAAAAAGACTAATTGTGAACTGTGACTCCTTTCTTTAGCAGTACTTTGCTGGCTGGAGTACTCTGTGGATTAAAGTTTTTCATGGATTTTTAAATATTTAAGGAAGTATAATCCCTTGCAAAATGTAGTATGCTGAAGGTTTTATCAGTATGTTTTTGTTCTACTCTGAAATAATGTTTCTCCTTTCATTAAATGGCCCTGTTTGTGTAGTCCTATGTTTTCTTGCAGTACTTTAATTGTACTTACTGTGTTGAAGACAATCTTGCTTGCACTGTACCATACCAGTTTAATTCAAAAGGTCTTTACATCCTTAAATGCTGAACACTTTCTTAAACATAATGGTGCTTCAATTTGAACTGTCCTGCTCACCCAGGAACTATAGGAACTATACTTTTATTTCTGCAATTTAAAATAATACAATTATTGGATGAATATTGAACATTTAATTGATTTTGTTAAAGTTCATGTAAGTTACAAGTTAGCCATGGATGTGGTACTTGAATTTGTAAACTGACCATTTATTCTGCAATCTTCTATTTATGCAACACCTTTGCATAAATATGGGGCAGTGGTGGCCTAGTGGTTAGGGAGTTGGCCCCAGGTTCGAATCTCAGACCAGTAGGATGCCTTATATGAGGTACCCTTGAGCAAAGTACTGTCTGTCCCTGCTCCCCGAGCGCTTTCAATAGCTGCCCCCTGCTGCATGTATTTGTGTGTATAAGTAAAAAAGCTGAGGAGTAATTTTGTTTTGGTTGACTGTGTGTCGTGCTGTGTTTCACAATGACAAGAATAGTCACTTTCACTTTTCATATGAGTAAAAGCATTAGGTAGCTCAGATAGGTCTTCAGAAAAGTCCTAGTAGTAGATAAGAAGAATCCAATTAGACCACTGAGACAGAAATATTTTATCCTATCATTCATTTACCAGAGAAAAAGATTCAATATTACATTTATTTACTCACTATCTGTGAAAGGCAAAATTATGTGAGCTGCTGATGCTCACCAGAGTGGAAAAGTGAAAACTAAACATCTCTAAAAAGTTTGTAGGTCTTTAACTGTGTTCTCTTCATCTACTGTTAAGAAAAGCTGATGATGTTTTAGGTTTAAGGTCAAGCACCATTGTAATTCACAAATTCAAATTTCACTTCAACAAAATCTGTTATATATATTTACTACTGCAAAAAATGACTTTTTCAATCTCTCTTACCAACTTTATTGATGTAGGCACAGAGGTAAATATTTAATCACAAAAATACAATTCTAGTAATAAATAAATATCAGGATTAAGATTTTCTCACCTTAATAAAAAAGTGAGAAAGTACATTAAATCAACAGGTTATAAAAATGGACCTTAAATAAAATAAACAGGAGTTCAGTTCTAGTGCAGTGGTTATGTTCTTGTACTGTTGACTTGATTGTGGACTGTCAGTGGGCTGTTTCTACAGATGTAGTAGATGCGGGACGCAACTGACAGAACGTTGCATACTCCAATGGGTAGATGCAGCTATGGTGATAATAGAAGTTTCCTGTACTGCACCCTTGCAAGAATGGGTTTTCTACCCAGTTTACACACTTTTAAACAAACAAACAAACAAGTGAACAAACAAAAAAAAAACTGCTCAACTAGCTAACTGATCTGTCCTTTTTAATCAAGGTTCTGCTCTACATTTCTTAATTGTGCTGTTTCTATTGTGTCAAATGTCCATGTCCAATGCTCCAGTTAAATGAATGGCTGTTTATGTGACACTCATAACAGTGAGGATGACTGTTTAGGACAGGATATCGCTTGGGGTATATTTATCCAGCTTCCTATAAAACCATTTTATTTTTGTCATGAATATCATTTTACCACCCAAGTTGCCAAGTTAGTTGCTTTCTTAAAAGATGTAAACAAACAAACAAACAAACAAAACTTGCCTCAAGTTGCATATCATAAAAATAAACATTTCTCTATGTAATTACTTTAGTGTATTGTTAAGTAAAAGCCCATTTTCCCTAAGATGTTTGTTTAACATGATTAGGTACATTAAGTAAAATAGAGGGATTTCTCACTTAAGATGTTTTTATTTAATTGTCAATGAATACAACTAACAATATTAAAATTTAACATTAACATTGACTATTTTGAAACATTTACTTAGGGGCGATAACTGCATAACCAGTACTGTACTGTACTGTACCATTCATGTTTCTGTCAGAATCAGTGACGTTCAGTCCTGACAGCTGTTTAGTTGAAACTATTTATTTAATTCTTAAGGGGTTTGAGGGCATAAACATGGCATTAAATTAACCAAATCTCTTTCACAGAAAAAAGCTGTTGAGTCAAACCTTGGGGCTGCTACGCCAGCATAATGAGTTTGAGCGTATGGTCCAAGGCTACTGCAGTCAGGCCCCAGATTCGGTACTTAGCGTTGTGAAACACAGGAAGAGTGAAGCCATAACGGTTACCAGTGCGAAAATGAGTGTAGCCCTGGTTGTGTGGGTTGCATACATGACTTACAGTCAAGGTAAAGATCTCCTCCACCTTTGGGACACAGAAGGAGACACATGAAGCACACAGAGCAACACTTCATCTGAATAAGCGATTCAACATCAATTTACCTCTGTGGGGTTGGGATGAAATGCTAGAGCCTCCAGTGGCCCAAGGTTGGCCAACACAGGAGCTATCATCATTCCTGACTGAAAATTAAGCAAAAAAAGAAGAAGAAAAAGAAAAAAAAAATCACTGTGTAGTGATTGAAATTACTGATGAAAGTGAACCACAACCATTTTCTTGAGAGTAAATTATAGCACATAATGCTTTTTTATATTTTTAGAGGGTTCCCCCGACACCTTGTTTTACCCCAGTGTGTAATAATCATTTAGACATATTCAGTTATAATTGCCTGATATTTAATCCCCAGAGAAGGCATTAGTGAAATATGATCATGCAGTGTGAAGGAAAACAGTACAAGGCACTTACCATATCACGCAGTGGCTTCAGCACTCCCCACACTTCATTTTCAGTCACTGCAATCCCCAGTTCCTCCCTGGTTTCCCGCAGTGCCGTGTCCACGACATTCCTGTCAGAGGGATCTCGCTTTCCCCCTGCAAAACTGCAAATAGAAAACAAATATTTGTCAGATGGAAAGAGGTACTTATTCAAACAAAGAACAACCAATAGTGTACAGGTGACTGAACATTAACATTAAAAATCAGAAAATAAAAATATGTAGCCTTGAAACACACTTATGATAGAAGTCAGCCTTTAGTTTTTACATTTTGAGGAATCCTTAAGACAACAATTTAATTGTTCAGTAAATCTGTTTAATTGGCTTGTTCAGAGAGACTTGTTCAAAGTTCTGGAATTACCACAATTACAGGATGTTTTCCAGCTTTTTTGTTTTAGTACATGGGAAATAAACCAGTCACAGATATGAAAAATAAACTACTTTTGCTTAATCTTTAAACATTTTGGCTCTTGTAAAGACTTGTACCTGACGTCTCCTTTGTGCCTTCCCCTCAGTTTACTGGACCGCAGGGTGAAGAGGAAAGAAGGATCTCCTTCAACTGTACAAAGAGACACCAGCACAGCTGCCCAGGTATTCCCCTTCTCTTTCTCATACAGTGCAGTGTTGGCCTGCAGTTGACCTCTACAGCGGGCTTCATTCTCTGCTGACAGACACTCATCTAGAGTGGCCTGGAGTAGGATTGTCTTGTGCAAACCACAGGTTTGAGTTATTATAGGTCCACAATTACCTGGGTTTGAAGGTTTTTTGCTTAACTCATATTGTGTACAAAAGCTGTCTTTATAGGATGTTGCCCCTGATACAGTGTGGTATCTCCTCTTACTTAAAACACTTTGGTTTAGTTGTGAAATTCTGTGTTTGACTGATTTTCTACTTGACTTTCTTCCAAATAGAAGGCACTTATAAGGATTATTATCACTAAAGATGAATTGTGATGAAGTGGTATTTAAATAATAGTCCGTGGGACCAGTAGTGGCATATTTTAGCACACTTTCCTGATGAGTCACATTATGGGGAGGGTAAAATGGTTTCATGAAGCAGCTTGTGTTTACAAGGCAAGAGAATGCTTTTTGAAGAAAACAAGAAATGGACCATGGCTCATGCTGTTTCCCCAGAAGTCCTTTCTCTCTACCAACAGAACAAAGTAGTCCTGAAATGGGGCAACTGCTTACTGCCCTTCCAAGAGTGGGCTTTTGCGAGTCCTTGACCTTCCTAAGCAGTGATCTGTGTGTCCCCTGGAGGCATGGCGAAGTCACAAACTGAGGATTCCTAAACATCCTAGAATAAAAGTCAAAGTTAGCACATTAAAAGATTTTTTTTTTTTATCCAACACAATTTATTTTTAAATACAGAACCAAAATGTGGTCTTTTAACTGCAAAACCCTTTCTACCACATGTTCATACAGATTATATAAATTTTCAGTACTGATTTCTCCAAGCATCACCAATAGTCTATGGACTGTAGGGAACATTATCAAACAATCTTATTTTTTATATTTGTATGCTAAGCACATAAATGGTTACTTTTGAAAATGGTTATTTTTAAGGGTAGGGGAATAGAAGAAAAGGAGAAAAAAATGTCAATACATAATATGTATCATGATATGTGTATTATGGATTCTTTAAAACCCATTTGAAGAAACACATCTACAAAATGTTATAAAATACAGCGTTTCCTTGACTTGAGTTTAATTCATTCCATGATGGTGCTCGTAACTCAAATTACTTGTATGTCAAATACATTTTCCCCTTTGAAATGAAATGCCATTAATCCGTTCTGGAGCTCAATTCGCCACGCTTTCCTCACTTTCATGGGCGAGGTTTTCAATAAAAACCTGTCCAATGTGTTTCAGGTGCAGATTGTAGAAGTGCTGTGCTCGTACTGCTTTGCAAAGTCTAATACACGCACACCTTGGTCATGTTTTTCAATCATTTCTTTCTTTAATTCAATGCACATCATCTGCTTCTTTTTCTCACCACCGTCCTTCGCTCTCACTTTCTTCAGACACATGGTAGGAAAAATTAAGTTTTGCAAAATGACTGCAAGCACAAATGCGAGCACAACAGTGACACGTCCACTGCAAGCAAACCGCTTAAAGTGAACGAGTGAGAAACGGGATGCTGGGCGGATGTTGCGGCGTTCACTGAGCCATCTAGCGGTGGGTCTCTGAAGCTGGCTCGTAACCCGAATTTTAGCTCTCAGCTCAAAGCAAAACGGCCAAGAGACTGATATCTCGAAAAACTCATTAGCTGGGACACTCGTAAATCAAGGTACCACTGTACATAAAGGACAATGATTGGTATACATTTTATGTGCCCACAATAAAGTATCTAAGAAGGATCCAGAATTAAAAACCAAAACAATCACTGGATACATTTTATACACACTTTTATTTTGTTTTTATTTTGTTCTAGATGCATATGTTATCCAAAATAAGTATAAAAATAACATGTAGTTAGGTTTCATATCCATACAATCTAAATATGAACCAGCAGACCTGTTCACTGAAACAGCACATAAAGTACACAGCACTAAAGGGCCAAAGTTCATCTAATCCACTCAACTGGTCAATTATTCCATAAACTGGTTCAGGTGTGTCAGGCCTGCCTCAGCGTCTGGTATCTGAGAGCAGGTAACGTAAAGGTACATGGTATTTTGACATGATCGGTAAGAGACATCCCCTGTCTCAGAGACGAGTGAGTACCTGTATTATATTAGTGTTAAGGGTCAGTCTCTTTTTAAAGAAACCCAGCCAACTGGGCAGCACGTTCAAACTACCTAAAGACGTCCAGAAATACAGGGGGTGAAATGTTATTGAGGACATGACTACTAATGTCAGTAAGTCTGTAAGAGATCTCACACACCAGTGTTTATGAGCACATCTAACTGCAGCCATGACTTTAACGCAAATAAGCGGTTAAAACAAGAACGACATGCCTCATCGTACCTTGAGTGAGACTGGCTGTTACTAAATGACCGGATAAATGCTAAGGTCCGTCTTGTCAGCTCGTAAACAAATGTTACAGAATCCAGCCACTATCCTATTAGCATTAGCATTAGCATAACTGCACCAGCAAACGTTCAGACTAAACACACATATTAACCTTTCAGAACCCAAGACTACGGCCAGTATTAGTCCCTGTGGGGCTTAAAAAGCTAAAGACGGTCAGGTATATATGTGCGCTTTCTAGCAAACGCTCACCTTGAACAGGTCCGACACACAAGCTATTGCGGCCGCTACTGCCCGGGTTGCCAGTTACGCCACATAACCCCCCCTTCTGGCAATTGTGTTTACTCGACCTTAAGGGAAGCTCCCAGTGTGGTTCACAGCATGCTGCACTGATACTGAGGCCCGTGTGTGCTTCCAGAGTATGTGTGTGTGTGTATGTGTATGTGTGTGTATATATATATTACACACACACACCAGTAGGTAAGCATATCTTCAAGACATTTTGAATGGCTTTATTTACATTTAATAATTCAACAAAACATAGACAATATTCAGAATGCTTGTTCAATGAGCACAGAATTTGTCCCCTGCATCTACACATCTGGAGCTGGAGCCCAGGGAGCTGTGTTCTTGAGGGATGATGCTGAAGGGCGTCTCAGAATAACCTACTGCTCTGGGACTAGAGGACTTGAGCCCACAACCCTTTGATCATGGGGCCACCACTGACATATACATACATACACACACACATATATATGTATGTGTATGATTATATTAATACATGTTTATCATGCATGCGTAGGCTTAGAGTTGGCTTTCGCCATCACCGCTGTAAGTATCTCTCCTTTGAGAAAAAAAAAATCTTTACACAAGCTCAAGATGACCCTTCTTATATTATTTTCTGTGACTGGCCAGCTCCATTAACATGCATTCTTTTCACATGTAGTAAGTTACCTTATGTGCAGCAGAACCTGTCTGTTTGCCTTCCTTGAATTCCTTTCAGCTCTGGTCATTTAAACCAGAGGCTCCCTGTGATGCATCTTGAAAGTTCCACAGGACCTGTTATTCCTGTCATTAACCCCACCCATGACACTTTTTAAAACTGCGTTGTATGTTTGTAAGTGTTAGATTGTCTCAACCCCATCTCCAGGGACTCTGTCTACTCTTTTTCCAGTCATGGCCACTTCCAGCTGCCTTCCAGAGGAGTTCTCATGCCCTGTGTGTTTGGAAATATTGCAAGACCCTGCTACGATTCCTTGTGGTCACACCTACTGCCTTAAGTGCATCCAGAAGCATTGGGATAAATCCGCAGCAAAGGGTATCTGCTCATGCCCTCAGTGCAGACAGGTTTTCAACCCCAGGCCCTCTCTGGGAAGGAATAACATGCTCATGGAAGCAATGAAGAAACTAAGAGTTCAGGGCCAGGATAACCATCACTCATCTGTTCATTCCAGCCTCACTTCATCTGCTGTCAACTCTCTAGAGCCTTCTCCACAACCAGCACCTGGAGCTGTTGAAGATGGCCCAGTTCAGGAGGGACTGTATCCTCAGCTTCCTTCCACCTCCCCCAAGCTGTGTCCACTACACCAGCAGGTTCTGGAGTTTTACTGCTGTGATGATAAAGAGAGTGTGTGTGATGAATGTAGCCTCCTGGGGCATAAAGGTCACCGAGTGGTTCGTCCACATGAAGAAAAAGAGGCGAAACAGGTATTAAATAGTTTTTTTGTTGTGTCCCCCCCCCCCTCTCTCATTCATATATATATATATATATATATATATATATATATATATATATATGATTGATATATATATTATTCCCAGAATATTTTTTCTGTTAGTTTGTACTAAATTTTTGTTTTGTTTGTTTTTATGAACAGCATGAGCTGGCACAAAAGAAAGAATTGATCCAAAAGAGTATACAAGCTAGAGAGAGGATTATTCAGACACTACCACAGGTCTTACAAGCTCAAACGGTGAGGCTCACATCTAGACTTTTATATTACAAAAAGGGAATTGAAATATATAAATATATTTATATCTAAAACATAGTAAATTAAACATTAATTATCTCTGTACTTATTTCAACACCAATTAAACACAATGTGAAAATACTGGGGATTCTCATATGTAGGAATAATTAATTGGTTGTCCATTGTATATAAAATATTTTTCTCCTTGTTTCATGTTAGAATGCCATTCAGAAGCTGCAGAAGGACAGTTTGGAGATGTTTGCTGCCTTAGTGAAGAGTATGGAGTTGATGAGCTCCCAGGTCATGGAACTCCTTCAAAACTATGAAGTCTCCTCTTATAATCAGCTAGAAGCCCAGCGTTACAGACTGCAGCAAGAGATCAGCCAGTTATGCAACCAACAAGAGGAACTAAACAGAATAACCAGCACCCAAGACTCCATTCAGTTCCTTAATGTAAGCAGGAATGTTCTTAGATTACAATCTGCTGATCACTCTAGACAAAGTTCATAAAATATGTTGTGGGAAGCTAGAGAACACACTGTTAATTACTGAATTGCTATTGCTAATATCTATTATACTTTTTTTTACAAATCAGGCTCACTTAATGGGGTATAGCTGTGTTAGACATGTGATCAAATATGATATATTAATGTTCCTTTTGTCCAGACACTTGTCACTCTTGGTGCTGAGGACCAGGTTGAAGATGCCCAGCTGGAGATTTCCTGCCCAGAGTCAGTGGAGGCTGGGATCAGATCAGCTCTTGGGTCTTTCAGAGAAGGGCTGAACGACCTTTGCAATGGAAGCCTGGCTTGTATCTACAGAGCTGGTGAGGCTTCATAAAAGTGAACATAGTTTAATCATAGATGTAACTGCCTTTGCTATATCACCCAAACATGAACACCCCCCTTCCCATCCCTAGTGAATGATGCAGCAAGACCAGTACCTGCTCTAACTAATGGTCAGGCATCAGAGACGGACCCTAGTGATTTGCAAGCTGCTTCACAAAAGACAGGTTTGTTTATTTGTTTGCAAAGAAATGGAAATGGTCCATTCTTGAAATGGATTTATTTATTGTGTCTGTGAAATGACTGTTACCATTTGTGTCTGTTAGCTCTCTTGGCAACAATTAAGGGTTAAGGCATTTGTGTAGTCATTTGAGTGACCCTGGTCAAATTCTATGTTTCGTTGAAAATAAGTAAATTGGCAAAACATTTTTTTTGCTATTGAGCAAAAAAATCCAACTGTAGCCTGAACACACACACAAGCAGATAAAAAAAAAACTTAAAAAAAACTGTTAGAACTCAATACTAAAACTTGCAGAAAGAATCAATGTGTTTGTTTCCAGAAGAAGAAGATGGAAACTATTTTCATTTAGAAAATCAACAAAACATGTAATCTGAAAAACCTTTGCATTTTTGATGTCATTAGAAAAGGCAAATAACTAAATAAAATGACTTGAACTGGGTACTGAATTTCAAAACCTTTGTGGAGCAAATTTATGAAAAAGTGAGGGGTAAAGAATTGTGGTACAAGGTCTAGAACAGTGATTGACTGATAGGATACTAACTTCAGCTGTCTGAACATTTTTGTAAAATTTTTTAAATATTTAGACAGAGATGGTATTTAGAAAAGAAACAGCATGCAGGTCAATGTGTCCATATTGGACGAAATCTTAGTAAGATGACCATCACTAGAACATTTCTTTAAACTACACATGCTTTCTCTTTAGCTCCTGAGGTGACACCTTTACCTAGCAGCAGTAAACCTAAAGAGACTCTGTCAGCAACGCATCAGAGACCTCCAGCTCCCACGGCAGGTGAATATGCAGTAAAAAAAAAAAGCCCAGATGTAAAGACAGATCATTCTGAGTTTAACTTCTTATAATTTGCATTCTCTTCATCTTTTCAGTAAGGGAATTAGCTGCCCTTAGTGTAGAAAACCCAGCACCCAAAACCAGAGAGGAAATGCTTAAATGTAAGTGCCTACTTTATTTACATCTGAAAATGTTAACATCTTAGTTGAGGCAATGAAGTTTAATTTTGCTTCTTTTACTTTTATTAGACTTTTTTTGAGGGATTTTAAATGTCTTCCTTTTTCCAGAAATTCATTTCAATGACTTTTTTTTATTTTTTATTTTTTTTCTGTATTTTAACTTTTGGGTTTTGGTAGTTAAATTTAGTTTCATAAAGAAAACAATAAAAAAAAAAAACCAGATTAAGCAGTAATGATAAAATCATGATTTGCATATCCATAATAATTAAGGGCAGGAGTAAACAATGACCTTTTCTTTCAGTCTGCTTTGAACCCACATTGGATCAAAACAGTGCTTATCGTCACATTCGTCTGTCTGACAAAGATCGCAAGGCCACACTGCGAGCAGAGAGTCAGAACTACCCAGAGCATGCTGATCGCTTCCTCTACTGGAGACAGGTCATGTGTCGTGAACCTGTGGCTGGAAGCCCCTACTACTGGGAAGCGGAATGGACAGGACAGAAGGTACTTTGTAAATTTGTGTTTTTTCACATTGGTCTTCAGAGTCTTCCAAAGGGTAGACAGTTTTACTCCAACTCAGCTTGCAACATGGGAATATAACAAAAATTCTATCTTTGGCAAAATTGTTTTTTCATTTTGCATAATGACTTTTCAGGTTACCATTGGTGTGGCCTACAAAGACATGGCTCGCTCCACAGCAGATGACCGCTCCCGAATGGGCCATAATGAACACTCCTGGAGCCTGTACTGGTCAGGCACTGCCTTCTCACTGTGGCATGCAGGGAAGGAAACTGCACTGGCTGCTCCTAAAGCCAGACGTATTGGGGTCTATCTGGACCAGCAGGCAGGTATCCTGGCCTTCTACAGGGTCTCTCACAACAAGGCTCACCAAATCTGCTGTGTAGAGACAGAATTTAGTGCAGTACTTTACCCTGGCTTCCGCTTCTGGTCTGGTGTGGGTTCCACCATTACTCTTTGCCAGCTGGAGTAAGCAATGCAAGCGGCTGATAAAGATACGCTTATAATGTCCATTCTGGAATTTCACTAGGAAACAACTTAACAAGGCTTCTCTGATTTTTGTAATGTTGTTTATCTGTAAACTTTTTTTTTTTTTTTTTTTTTTTTTTTTTACTTTTCAATAAATGAAGACTGTCTGTAAATCACCATTTTCACCAGTAAAAGACTGCAGCGAAAAAAAATTAACTGTTTGGACCACTAAGGGTAGGTGTTGGCTATGAAAGAACTATATATTATATTTATATATTTAATGTGTAATGAATTTTGGTTTGACTAAAGCATCAGTTATAAAATGATTAAGGATATGATAAACAGGCCTTAAGGATAACTGTATCTGGAGGCTAGTAGGTTCTATATAGTTACTAGATAAATTAATATACCTGTACCCCAATATACTAAACCTGCCAAGACCTTTTGGCATCTGGATTTATACTTTACATCTTGAGCTATAAAAAATGCAAAATTTCAAAAGAATTTAAGGATAAGGTATAACATAGTTTTAAAGATTAAAATAACAGAATAAGAATGATGTCTGATGCATTTATGGCCACCAGGTGGCAAACATCTGGGCTGCTGTGAGATAAAAACACAAATAACCAGTTACCAACCTAGTGAAGGAAGTGACTTCTTGGCACCAAGCAGTCATATTTATATTCCTAAATGAAAAATTCTGCTTTACTTCTGTATTTTTCAACATGCATATTAAAGGTTTGTTGTGCTTAATAAAATAGTTTATTTTTGAGATTTATCATGCTCTGAAAAAGTTAATAAAACCAAATCAACAAGAAAAAGAAATTCCCTGTGTTTTTATTTAGTTCTCAAGGAAAAGATGACAGATGATCAGTTTGTATCTCCATTGGCATCTCTTTTCATTTCTTCCTTTATCTCTGTACACTTGGGCTTTGGCCTACTTTTTTTTTTTTTTTTTACAGTGTTCTCCCACTTGGGCTTTTAGTCTTGTTATGGCACAAAATCAGGTAAATCAGTAAATCCTAGGCAGCTATGTTAGTTCTGCTTTTTTAATGTTACCCTCAACCTGTCTGAGCCAGTTTATCAAAAGATCAGTCCATAACCAGGTAAGCATTCCAAATGACTTGTGACTGGGAGATGTTTTAACAATGACTTGCATGATTTTGAATTATATTTGATGCATTTATGGCCACCACGTTGCAAACAATTGGGCTGCTGAGAGATAAATACAAAATTTTATAAATAAAAAAACTTAATCTTAAATGTCAAAAAAATTGCTGTAATGGAATTATCTACAGATACTACAAAGTACATCCATTTAATATACAGCATTTAGCATCCAGTAATTTAGTAATTCCTACTTACTACTACCTTTTTACAAAGGCATTGCACCAAAAACAACTTTGATTTATATAAATGTTTACATGCAAGTTTGTGTATTTGTGTGTTGTTTTTTTTTTTTACATCTTTAACAAACACACCAGATGTACTCTGCACAAGCGATGTAAAATGTATTTTTTGTAACCTTTACATAAATAGTTTATTTTGCTAATAATCTTAGTACAAAAGTAGCTGTCAGCAAGTTGTTTCCTCTGAATCCAAGAATCAGGTATTTTTCTTTCAAAGCCAAGAGCTTCAGTTCAGTCTTCTCTTTTTGAAAAAAAAAAACAAACAAAAAAACAAGCTCAGATGGCCTTCTGAGGATAGGAAAAGTAAAATTATACCTTTTATGGCATGAAAAGAAAAAGTACTCTCTGCCTAAATGTCTTGGTTGGAGGTACTTTTATTAAACATCTTTATTTCTTCCAGAAACATTACATTGTCAAGGCAACCTCTATATTTATGATCTTTACATTTTGTCATTAACATGCCAACAACTGGGCAGATCCCAGTTGAACTGCTGATCTGCACTTTTATGGGTATACCTGTTCATGGGAGTCACACAATGTGAAGGAGATTACAGACAATACACGTCCCACTTCTCCTCACTGGGACAAAGCCACAAACTTTCTTTCTATTCTCTCACCTAAAGAAGGCAAGAGGTGGAGTCAGCTAAACCTTTATAGCCAAGCCTTCTCTTGAGGACAAACACCTTCAGCACTCTAAACAGTTAGAGAACATCCACGAACAGCAAAATGAGAGGTAAGATAGAGTGCACATGTAATTTGATTAGAAAACATAATTTTTTCTTTTTAATTAATCAAAGATTTTTTTAGGTTTTAGTGACCTGTAATGAGTATTTATGTGTAACTGTGTTTTTTTTTTTTCCTTTCTTAATCCAGGCACTGTATTTTTGTGTCTGCTGGGATACTCCTTCGCTCAATCATTGACATACTCTTGGAATGGCCCTGGAGCTCCAAGCCCGAGTGACCCCAACACTGACAATGGTGAATAAAAAAGATATATAAAAAATTTAAAAGCAGCCTTGAGCTGAAATCAAGGAAATTTTGATGAATGCAAACTAGACCAACTGAACATTTAAATGCAAACTAGACCAACTTAACTATGCTTTTGATATACAATTCAAACATTAACTAAATAATTCAATGCATCTTACCCTATCTAGTCAAATTTTAAGAGTGAGCTTAGGGTATTTTGTCTTTCCATCTGCAGCATGTCTGACCGATTCAGCAACCTGTGGCTGCTGCCTGATGCAAAAACAGATGTGGAGGATGGAAACGTTCTTCAACATGAGCCTTTCCGAGCTGCAGAAGGGTCTGGAGAGAGCTCAGAGTGTTCTCAATAATGTCCGCTGTGAGCAAGTCTTCTTTCTAAAGTGCAAGCAACTAAACAGCATTGTTCCCCAAAAGCACTATAGCAGTTAATCATCAGTAAAAGCTAGCTTCATGCAAATGAAATATTATTGATTAATCATTTAAAACTGCTTGACCAATTTCCTTTATTAACTGATCATTCCTTCTTCTTCTGCTCAGCAAGTCGCAGTGCCTTTTCAGTGGCTCTGACTGACATTCGCCGATGTGTGGGTCCCAACCGTGAGGACATGGTGTTGAAGTACCAGAGTGTGTTCATTAATTTGGGTGATGGCTACAATGTCAGTACAGGTATCTTCACAGTCCCTCGCTCAGGGGTCTATGCTCTGGCCCTGACTGTCTACAGCGATGCTGGGGCTGCTGGGGCCCTCCTGGCTGCCTGCGGTCGTTTGAGGAGAAATGGCCAGGTGATTGCAATGCTCAATGAGAATAACACGCAGGACCAGGAGGACAGTGCCACAGTGGTCCTGGCAGTGCAAATGCAGGCTGGGGACAAGGTGGATGTTATTCTTCCTGCCAGCTGCTTCCTGTGCGATGACAACAGCCACTACAACACATTCAGTGGCTTCCTGCTTTACGCTACTGACTAAACCCTGCTAGTTCTCACCCAAAAAGAAGGGTGAACGTCAGTTCTATGACCATATGTCTATGTTCTGTGACCTTGGATTTGGTCCTATAGATCTTCATTCAGGCTCTGTAATCATCTTTTCCATCTATCTAATTTTCAAAGTTGGCCTTTCTGTTTTCACTGAACTCCAGGGTCAACATATCAGCCCCAATGTACAGTTGTTAATGGGTGTCTAGCTACAATTTGTTTTGTTCTTTTTTTTAAATTAGCCTTTAAGTAAATATCTGAGTTTAAATCATGATGAAAAAGCAGCAGAAGTGTTTACTCAAATGGAAATAAACCTGAATGAACAGAAAAGTATGTTTTGCATAATATCTGTGTTGATATAATAAAATGAGACATGCTGTTTTGAAAAATAAAATGCATGAAGGTACTTGCTTGAGTCAAGCTATCACACTGGATCATGGTGTGATCTCTGAAACAAGGAGAAAAGTGTAAGGAAAAAAATCCCAAAAACATCTTTGATAAATTAATATAGATTAAATAACTGGCACAACATTTAATGTAACGGAGATTTTTAAGACCAGCCAATGTAATGAAGCAACTGAGCAACACTAAATGATTAATTGTGTTTATTTCATATAATTTGAAAGGTAAAAGCACAAGCACCTAAACTAGCTGAGAAAATCTGCACTGAATTATTAACATGGTAACAGAACATGTCTGAATGGGGCACAAGAGCTTCCTTCTACATTATCAACAATTCTGTTTCTGTCCTTGTTTGAATTTATTCATGACATAATGACATAATGCAATCAGATAGGAACAGCCTCTGCTCTTTGGGAAATGTTTAACATTAGATGTTTGCTGCAAGAATTTACCATAACCATAAGTGTAGTCAGGTGCTGATGATGAATGATTAACACTGGCCCATTAACATCCCTCTAAGCTGATGGAGCTTCAACAGTAGACAGCACAAGCACACAGCTCCAAATCCCAATCCTGAGGTCTTTCACTTCTCTTTAATTATGACTATCTTGAGCTTATATGTTAGTACTCCAGAGTGTCGAGCCCACTGGCAATGCTTTTATAAGGAGATTATAGAAATTTTGGGCATACACTATAAATACCTCATCAGGTGCTTTCATAAAAAAAAACAAAAAAAAAAAAAACAACATACACATACTGTTGAAGTGACAGGAGCCATTCCTGCAAGAGGCATTAATACAACTGATTCTCCAATCATAATTCACCTAAACATATAAATAAGAAATAGCTGTTCTTTATGAATTCATTCTCTAAACACAATGCAGGTAGATCCCCATGTGTAGTCCACACCCTTGTCTGAGAGCAGAATACAAAAAATATCCTGGTCCTACCTCCAAACAAACTTTAGTGATAAAGAGATACAAGCAATAAATGCCCCCGCAATAAAACCCCACACAATGGTCAAATGATCACACAATAGCTGCCATCAAAACATGCCCAACATGTGCTCTGGATCAGAAACACGATACTGGTGTCCTGATAAAGCATATTATATTTGAGAACCACACAAAAAGGTTTCTTCACTCCCAGTGGCCTTCATAGGACAGATGAGAGGCACACCAAGGGGTGGGCAGTCTTACCTGTCCTACTTTCTACTCTGTCGTTCTCACCAACCCATACAAAAGGCTGGACATTTCTGCCATTAAAGACATCAAATGCATGAGACAGGGTGCACTCTCAGACAGATGAAAACTCATAGACTGACCTGCAGTTTTCTCATATCATCTGCTCTAAAGGCTCTCCAGAACACAGTGAGTATGAAGATGGAACTTTGACTGGGAGACATTTACATTTACAGCATTTAGCAGACACTCTTTTTCAGAGCAGGTTACAACAGTGCATTGCCTTCACATCTGATCTTTATCCTAGTAACCAGCTAAGATCAACAACTGCTGATTAACTATTTCAACTAAGTAAGAGTTGAAAGGAGAGAAGAAAGTGCAGAAAAGTAAAAGAGTAGAGCTGGATAGAGAAGACTATTCCCCAAGAAATTCTTTGAACAGGTGCATCTTCAACCAGCGCAAGGTTCAGCAGTTCTGACCACAGTCTAGATGCATGAAACAAGAGATAAATATATACAATTTAATAAGTGCAGAACATTTTTTTTAATGGATGCAGAATTTTTTTTTATCCTTTAATTTTGAACACTTTTGAAACTCTTTAAAAAATAGAAGCATCTAAATGTTGCCATCTTGTTCATATAAATAAACTTTTTTGCTTTTTTTAAGTTTACTTTCTTATGGAATTAATTGTGCTGATGTCACTTATTGCACATTACTGGAAAGTATATGTGCGATGAAGAAAATTCAGTGCATCACATTTGTTCAGCTGTATATAGTACTGTGCAAAAGTCCTGAGCCATCCATTATTTATTCATATTTTGCTTAAAAGGTTAGACAGTTTACTGTTTTGTTGAGGAGTAGTCCTCCAGGTTTCCTGAGGAGCACAGCTTTCGACTCTCATTTGCAATTCAGTTTTTTTAATTTGTTAACCCACACAATGATCTGAATAATTCAAGCAGAACAAAGCCTTCTAACTTATGGCCTGAAACAGTGAAGAAACAAGTGATACAGATAATTCCAGATGATTAGGCTGGTGATTAGTTTACTTGTGATACTGAATACTGAATGAATGGGAACCCCTTTATCTAGACACCTAGTATCTTTATACTCCTTGCAGCCTGTCACACTAAAACATTTGTTCCCTTTGAAATATTCCTTATTAAATATTATTTTTGCAACAACAAGGTGATTTCCTAGCAAAATATACAGAAGGTGTCTCAAGAGCATTTAAATTGTTATTTTACTTAATATAATTATGGAAATAACAATTAATAATGGCATGTGGTCCTAAATATGCAAATGGTCAGTTATGATTATTCAATCACATTAACATTCTTTGCACAAGCTTTTTTCCTGAATTAAAAAGCAAATATTAAAATGTATTGCTCTATGCTTTTAAGATACAGACCCAAGGGTTCTGTTAACCTGAAGATGAAGACAGCTGCAGTAGCTGTTGTGGGCCTGCTGGGGGCTCTGTGTCTTTGCTTAAAGACAGAAGCAAGCACTGCTTGGGACATTGTGCGCCAGTCTGCAGGTGAACTACCTACTACCTGATCATTTTTATTATCACTAATAAAAGACATCTTGCACAATCTGTGATCCGGTTGGCTTTTTCAATAAATATCTGATTCATTTGTCTTGCATAAAAACATGAATATATTTATATATTATATAATATTATCCAAACTTTTTTCTTGTTGCTTTCTGTAAAGGGGAGCATTCTAACCTCCGATTTTACAGTAAGAGGTCAATGCACAAGAATATTATAACTCTTATAAGTTGTGTCTGGATTTACCAGTTTTCATGGTAAAATCTTTCACCTTTTCATGTACATAAGTTTTTTGTTGTTGTTTTTTTAATGCATTGTCTCTACTTTCCTAATCCATAGTTTGTTTTTCTTCCCTCAGCAAACTGGACAGGCAGCCTTCCCTGTGGTAACTGGGATTGTGAGTGTGAGTTCAGGAAACCTAAAGGCTGCTGCTGTGTAGCAGAACAGCTGTACCAGATGGAGGAGGCCACTTTTACGAGGATGGTGGGCTTATGGCAAAGCTTGACTAATCTCAATGAGCAGATTGATACAATCACAGGTAATGTCCATAAAGTTACTCGGTTAACATGTGGAATGTAGTAAGGCTTTAACTTGATGTATAGCAAAGTTTGCAGTGGAGAGCTGCAGTAATTTCAAGCCTAGGTTTCTAATGTGAGAAGCATTTTACTTTGGAAATCATGATGTTTTCGAGAACATGGAATAACAGTAAATGTAAATATAATACCCATTCTCTTTTTCTCCAATCCATCCACTGCAACACACATGTTGATAATCTCAAGAAACTGTTATAAACGCTCAATGTTTTTAGTTATTTTTTAGGTCTTTGGATCATATATTGTACAGATCATATATTTTACATACAAAGTGGCAGATTGCTGTCAGTTGCAGCTAATAATCATTACATAATCTTAGTTTTAAAAAATCTGACTCTCACGATTCTATCGTTATTTTGCAGTAAATATTTTTAACTTTTTTTTTCCACTGCTTTATGTTTCCCCTCTTCACTCCTAACAGCTGGACGTAATATAGCATTTTCTGCTTCAATGTCACCAACAACTGAATGTTTTGGGCCTTTCACCAAGAACGTGTCCATTCCTTACCATAACATAACACTCAACCAAGGCTATGGATATAACTCTGCACTCGGTAAGCAGATATTTCATCACACACAATTATCTTTAAATTATAAAGTAAACTTAAATTATTTTATGGGTCATATTTTTAAACACTACTCTTACAAAAAATACTGACTTGTAGTAATATTAATATTGAACATACCAAATTATTACCACCAATTTTTTAGATTTGAATGTAAATAAGATTTCCTCTTTTGGAAAATTTGTTCACCATTCTCATGTTAAAACAAATTAAAAAACTTTTTTTCAACACAATTAAGGGATTTGCACATGTCTATACTATGTAGTATAACACACTTACTGTCATTACAGCTTTTCTTTTCGTTCTTACACAATATTTATTTGTTTTTTCCCCCCAGTTGCTTAGGCTGCAAAGAAAACAATGCAAAAGAGATTCAATCTTTAAAACTTTTTTAAAATTAAGAAAAGTAAAACAGATATGTGGACACACTGTGGGAATGAAAACTAGGGTAAAATAGAAAAATGGTTTGCTGTTCCTTAAGAAACTCCAACTAACCTTCATTATATGAATTTTGCTTACCTGTAAGAAGACACATTGTGACAAATAGTGACAGATTATGTGAAATTAATCCCCTCGTAATATATAAAAAAACCCCACTTGCCTCAGAAAACAAAAAGCTTTCAAATGGCCTTCAGAATCATCTGAGCCTGAATCTAAACTCACCAGAGTAGTACATTTCAAAGTTCGACATTGGGCAGGGCTTGAGTACCAGACCAGTAGGCTGCCCTGAGGTACCCTGAGCAATGTACTGCTCCCCAGGCGCCAGATGGCTGCACATTCCTGCATGGTGTGTGTGCTGCACTTTCACTTCACAGCTGTGTGACAGTGTTAAAACCAAATGTACATTGTGAAGGAAAGAACAGTAGTGGTAACCATTTTGAAGTCCGAATGTTGTCTGGACAGATGTCCATTTTATAGAAAAAAGTATAGTGTATCAAATGCAAATTTACTTTTTGCCAAATTTCTTTAGAAGGTGCTTATCTAAAAATCTGAATGAAATGCAAACTGAACAATCAATCCATGCACGCAAACTCAGTGGTATTTAAAGCAATTCATATGGAGTGTAAACTACTCTATTCTCTGATGTTGTGATCCTGTACAGGTACTTTTACAGCCCCCCGTGCAGGCCTCTACTCCTTTAGCTACACCGCATACTCCAACCTTGGGTCAGCAGGTGAGCGCATCTACCACAGGGTGCAGCTCATGAAGGACGGCCAGGTGATCGCCTCATCGTGGGAGGACAACCGTGAAGACTCTGAGGACAGTGCAACACAGACAATGCTACTGCAGCTCAGAAAAGGATGCCAAGTGTATGTAGAGCTGATGTTAGGCAGGTTTCTATGTTCAGACACGCAGGGCTACAACTCCTTCAGCGGATTCCTTGTCTATCCTCTCCCTGAGGTGTGAGTAGGGAAATTAGAAGCAATACCCCAACAATTTCCAAAGCCAATAATGATAGCAGAGTAAGCCCAAATATGGCCCTACACCTTTTGATATCACTTATGTTTTGCACACACACGATGCAGAGCAAATAAAGGAAACAAAGGACAAGGCAGTTTGATATAAATGCTTGTAAACAATATCTTAATATTCAGACATTTTTGCTTTGGATTGTTTATAAAAATAAATAAAGGTTTAACCTAAAAATGTTTGCAAATGAATAAAAGCATATAGTTTTTAAAAGCTTTCTGTAAATGTGGCAATGGCTGTTGCAAATTATGAATTATGAAAATATCAAGCATCATTTTTACTATATTGCACTCCATTCATATGGCATACAATTGTACTATCATTGCTTTGCAGCACTGGTATAGGAAATGTAAGTGAGGCTTTTAACATCGCATTCGTGTACAGTAACTCATCAGTTCTTTTGTTAATGATATTGCATTGTATATCAATTACTAAATATCTTTGGTAGATGTAATAAATTCTTACTCTGGGACAAACTCAAGATGGTCATTGTTTTATTCATTTTTGAGTGACATGAAAGTGGATGCACAATTCTGCAGAGCTGATTAAACAATTTTAAACTAACAAAAACAGGTAGCTTAAAGCTGTGCAAATATATATTGTATTTTATTGTTTCAGAACCTAAACTGTTCACATAATTCTTTATTATATTAGAAGCATGTTGTCCTAAACCAAATTACTATGAAAGCTTTGAACATAGTCAAGATTTAAGTCTCAGAAAAACCTGAAATATTTTAATGTCCATTCTGGTGGCCCTTTGCTAAAAGAAGATCCATGTATGCACCTTCAATTAAGTCCTCTTTCTTCACGCCCAAATCCTGCATCAGCTGGTTGGCAATAGCAGCTCCTTCTTCTGTGCTCTGATTTTCCTTCATAACTACCTGTATAAATAATAATTAAAAAAAATACAGACTCAAAATCTAAACAAAATGTATTTGTATCTAAACTTCACATCAACATGCTATCTTAAAACAAATGTTCGATTTAAATATTCAACAGTTTTTAATACCTCAAGCTCCATGAAATTTCCCAGACCTTCCACAGAGTCCACATGCACTCGAGTCTGTCCAACCATATAGAGGCATCTCTGTTTCTTCACCTGGCCTACCTGTCCTAAAGCATCTGACAGAACCCTCTATACACAGACCACACAGGAAAAAAGAAGGCACCTTGTATAAAAGACTAGCAAGCACATGTACAAAAGCGCATCTCTCCTGACTAGAAGGCAGAATAAAGCACTAACTGTTAAAAGCTGGAGAAAGAGCTTTAAAAAATCCCATCAACACTGCAATAATTTAAAAATTATTTTATTCTTTCACTGGCAAAAAAACAAAAAAAAAAACAGGCATTAAGAGCTGAAAGTTAAAATGTTAGCCATTAAAATGGGGATATAAAATGGAAAAACATTGCCCTAAAGTCCAAAAAGAACTCACCAAACTTACTATCCAGTATGAGAGCTAGACAATATGAATTTTCTCCAAAATAGTCACCTTCCTTGCTTTATAACACCATATCCACTCTGATAGTGTTCTACATTACTTTATCTTGTAAGTATACAATTCTAATGCAGAAACTACTATGTATTCAAATTAGATTAACCAGATCTTTGTGTACTCACTCTTAGTCCTTCTGGATCGTTTGTTGGAGTAATTGAGTAGTTAGAAAGTTTAGGCCCATCCATGTCTGGTCTCTCATAGTATATCAGTTGTCCACTTCCATCCTATAAAAAGGTATTGGATATTTTAAAGATTAATCTGGGATATTATTGCACTACATTAATATTTCAAGTGCAAGTTTCCACACTCACTAAGAAATCCCTAAGTTTGAGGCGTCCTCTGGCCACAGTAAAAAAAGTGTCCTGCTGCTTGATGATTGTCCCCTCTGAGCCACTCAGCTGCTTTGCACGGCGAGTGAGAGAGTCATGGTCACACACACGTGCCTTCACCTCCACATTGGATGGCATTTCTAAACTGGCAATGATATTAACTACATTTATTAAAATGACCCAAATCGACAAGGGCAATATGCAAATATTATTCATTATTGATTAAATTACAAAAGACGCTAAAAGTGGAGCCACTATGGGCTCTATAAACTATGTTTCAAAACTTATTTTCCTCACTTCAAAAAAATAAAAAATGTTGGATGGAAAGCACAAACATTGTTTCAGGTTTCAAGACATCCATTATGCTTTGTGCTCATGTTAAAATGGCACAAATCTCTTACCAAATGTAAGCCATTTTTCTTTTTCCAATTCCATTATATGACAGAGTATGTTTAACAGTTTCCTAGCACACACTGAAATATATATTTATCAGGAAAAATAGGTTTTGGATGCTTGTATGGGGACCAAGCTGTGAAATCAGCTCATTCTAAAGTCCCTATTTTTGGATTACACAAATACATTGTTAAACACGTTTGCCTGTTCAGCTCTGCCCAATCACACTGAAGCTATCAACCTGAAGGGTGTAATAAATGACAAAATGCAAACTGGCCAATCAGATCAGAGATCACTGAAATATAGAACTAGCTTAAGGAAACGGTAATTAAACCATCACCAGAAATCGATCAAGTAAAAGTAAATTATGACTTTTGTGGTGCTTAAAACCACACCAATATCATAGGTGACATTTCAGGGTGGAAAATGAGAAACAATCCAAAAGAATTATGATATAGAGCTGGGCAATATAACAAAATTTATGGCTATTGTGATCAATTTCAATATTCTCCTCGGAGTGTATATACATACTGTCGGTAATTACAATGCTCACCAACAATGTTTTATTTCAAGAGCAAAATTAGTCCTGTTCAACTGAATTGAATGGTCTTCGGTGTGTAAAATGTCAATGAAAAACACTGTCTTTACATTATTGTGGTATCGTGATATATCGTGTATCGTAAAGTATCGCGATATTACATGTTTACCATGTAGCCCAACCCTTTGAGCTCTTTATAGGTTCCCCCTGAACTGTATAGTCCAGTCATTATACAGCAATTACTTTTAAGCGCGTACTGAACCGTATTGCAGATTAGGAGGCAGTTTCTGGGGTTTTTAGACATAAGTAAGGCCAAACCCGTTTTTATTTAAAGAGTGTTTTTCTCCAGATCTACAGCTCACATACCGGCTGAGGTTCCGACCTGTGGGATACAGAGATAAACTAAAATATAGAGATACGCAAAAAATCTCAGGTCTCTCTGGAATCAGTTCCTTTCCGTTGTTAGCTGTTAAACTGCAGTCCAGTATAGATCACACCTTCCAGATCACCCTGTTTGGCGCGTTTCACTAATTCGAGAAAAACGAACCTGCCTCCTTTCACAATAAAAGTCCCTTTTCTGTATCAAAACTTCTTTTATTATCCAGTGTCCTTTGAAATGTTTTTGTTATTATCTCTAATTCACTTTTGGTATCTGGAAAATAAAACTATATCATAAAAAATAAAAATATATGTCTGACATTTATGAATTGAGCAGAAGCTTTTAACAAGCAAGTCCTAATAGGTCTTGACAAAAGAGTAATAGATTATTCTTTAATCTATCGTTATGTAAAGAAGAGTCCATAATCATGGTGAAATTTAAGTCAATAATCAAAATGATTTGTTGTCTGGAGAAACTGGTCCCAAACACCAGGGAAATCCACATGGGACTGGACTGTTCACTTGTGTTAATGGGGGTCCTGAGGGGCTGCTGTCCAGCACAGATTAGTTATTTCCCTGCTTTCTTGCTTAAATGTGTATAAGTGTATGTTAAGCATGTGAATCCCCCAATTGGATACCTGAGTTCTAGGATCCGTCAGGACTGGCACCAAATTCCCCTTGAGGTGGAGTGTGTATGTGTGTGTGTGTGTGTGTGTGTGGGGCACTGACTCCTCCTTAAGGGCAAACAGGATGAAAACTGTTCCCTTCCTTTTTCTCTTCACTCACTTCTCACTTTACCTCCCTCCCTCCTTATCTCTCCTGAAGGGAAGCGTTACTCTAAGAGCTATTTCCTGGAGGGAGAGTGAGAGAGAGAGAGAGAGAGAGAGAGAGAGAGAGAGAGAGCTGTCTCTTATACAAGAGAGAGAGAGAGAGGAGAGAGGAATAGTCTGTGTATGTAACACTGTATAGTTTACAAAGCTTGTCATTTGGAGATGCAGATGTGGGACTGACTGGCAGTGGAGGGGAAGCCCTGAGTCTGACATGTTGAGGTGAGAGAAGGAGGAATTCAGTATCAGGTGAGCAGAAATATAATGCATTCTTCTTCAATTAAAGGAGAGGTCCTCTAGCAGACCTTCATGTGTCATTAAGCTATATTACAATCCAGATCAGAAAAACTAGCAAAATAATAATTATAATAAGCAAATTTGACATTTGCTTTGACTTTTATTTAATTGCAGGCAAAATTACAATATATTTAGCTTTGTCTGGTCGACGTCTGGTCAACCGTCTGGACACCCATTCTGCACTTCCTCAGGCCTGCAATATGTTGAAAAAAGGACAGACATTTTAGGGATAGTGAATGGAGAAGGGACAGCATGGTATGGCATAGTGGGTAGTGCTGTTGCCTCACAGTGTGAAGGTCCTGGGTTTGACTCCCATGTGTGGCGGTTCGTATTCTTTCTGTGTGGAGTTCTCTCGTGTTCATGTGGGTCCCCCTCTGGGAGCTCCGGTTTCCTCCCACTGTCCAAAGACATGCACGTCAGGGTGATTGGAGATGCTAAATTGCCCATAGGTGTGAGTGTAGGTGAGTGTGTTTGTCGGTGTGTCTACCCTGCGATGGACTAGCATCCTGTCCAGGTGTTTCTGCCTGTCGCCTGTGAGAGCTGGGTTATAGCTCCAACACCCCGGGCGACCCCACTAGGACAAGCGGTTATGAAAATGAATGAGTGAGTAATGAGGGAAAAATATTAAATGGTGATGTGGTTTCAATCAGGTTATATCTGTGACTGTAATCATGATTTTGTAAAAAGGCAGAATACATGAAAGACTCAAAAGTCAAAAAAATATTTTTTTCATTATTTAAAATTATTTCCAAATTAACTCTGGAAGGGATTGGCATTCTTTCTACAGTGCATAATATCAATAAATGTATCTGAATAACATTGTCCATAAGTGCAAGGGTCCGTTTAAAACTTCAACACCCGTGTTGATTGAATGATAGAATCATGTTTGCAGAAAAAATAGAACAAAAAATATCTGAAATGCATCATTGTTTGGTATCATTCTGGAGTGGCACACTGGGGCATGTAGGATGGCATTGCTCAATGGGTGTTTGTGTAGATCAGCATTATGAAAATCAGTGAGAAACAACCACATGTTGTCAGTTACTAATGTTACTAGTAATGGAAGTGACAGATTTTTGAGTGACCACTGCAGTGTCTTGGAATGCAAGTACTTCTACTTGAACTCCTCATTATAATTATATTTATTTTAACAAGTCCTTTAGAATCCAGGTGCGAGTGCACAAGGCTATTTTCCTGCCCTTTGAGTCCTCTCAGATAATGATCAAGCCTCAATCATTAAGACGCCTTACGGAAACTCCTGGACTGGAGTTAAACATTTCTGCTTGGATAATTTTAATCATAGATGTAACTATACAAAACAAACATTCAGACATCCACATTTAGATTTTCAGTTTCTTGAACATCCAGACTTTTTTCTGTCTCTTTCTTTTTTGCACTGCAAAGTTTATGCCTTAAAATTATGAACTTTGCTTTAAAATGTAATACGTAAGATATTATTATATTATTATATGCATTTAACTATAATATGTGAAGAACTGAAGTGTATTAACATCACACAAAAATAAAGGCTAAATATTAAAAACGAATAAATAATAAATAAATAAACAAAATTAAAGTAATAATATATAATAAGCAATTCTGCTTTGCAAATATACATATTTTCATTCAGTTAACATTATGAATTTGGAATGAAACTGATATGCAAGACATGTAGTTACGGGAGAACATAGTGATATGAGGTTAAATAATAAATAATAAGCTTAATGATAAATTAAATGATCAGCTTAACAATGAAAGAAAGTAATGGGTTAATGTACAGCCAGACCCTAGGGAGGGAGCGAGTTGTTGGTGTTTTCTCCGTATGGGGAATGGTGTGTGAGTGTGTCCTCAGTGCTGTTCCATTAGGGATCTCTTTATATTGTTATGTCATCACCGTTGTTCATTAGGACATTTAGGTTGACTCAACTACAGTGCACAGATTTGAACCATTCAATTTTAATCACTGCCCTATTTATTTTCAGTTATTCTGTACTTGTGTTTGTTTTTGAAGTAATGGTTTACAACGAAGGTGTCAGTGATGCTTGGGTTAGAACTCAATCTGAAAGCGGTCACTAGGGTCACTGGGGTCAATGGTGACTGGCAAGATATTTCCTCCATTTAAAGTGTTTGCTTTGCTGTAATCCTCTTCTCCACCTTGCATGTTTTTAAGCGAGCTGTCAGAGCTCTTAAGGTCAGAGCCAAACAGAAACAAAGAGCTGAGAAACTGTGATGATGAAGAAGAAGGAAGTAGAGGACAGCGCAACGCTGATCAAACTGTCCGAGATCAATGACCCTAACTATGGAACCATACACACAGACGGAGTAAGTGTCACACGCACGCACAGATTTTTATATGAGAGATAGAATTAAGATAGAATCAACAAAACAATACAATAAATAAACAAAGTAAATATTTTAGGATAAGTATAAAAATATGATTTGATTTATTATTAAACATTATTTATTTTATGTTGAAACATACTGGTAGTAGTAAACAAAATGTTCCACACAGATCCCACAAAAAGGACAGAATATGTTAGTGATGGGTCACACGACAGGTGAGTGCTGTCAAGGGAAAATTTCTTATTTGTGTAAAATTTTGTCTGTTTATTTTGAATTACATAAGAATCTTTAAAGGTGTACACAATCAAATGTACTTATTTACTGCATTATCTTAACTTTTTTCAATCAAATGTTCTAGTTTCGATCTTTTACTAAAAACAACAATTACTGCAAGAACAATTATTCTAGGACTCAAAAATAAATTACTGTAGGAAATGGTTAATTTAGACGTAAATATTACTATTAGAATAATTATTCCAGAATTCAAAGTAATTAGCGTAAGAAAAGATTAATCAAGATTCTAAAACATTTGTTTTGTGAAGATCAATTTAGACCGAGTTAAATTAAATATACCATGTAGTGAGTGTGAAGCATTATAGTTACTCGCTACTTTGCAAGCTTTACTAATGAACATATTTCCATTATCTCTTGACAGTTGACTTTTTTATGTTACTATGGTACATGTTTTATAAATTATATGTACATACCATTATCGTCTTAGATTTTGTGTTAGTATGGGATGAGTCTGTAACTTTTGAAGCCTGTTGAAACTGGAGGGCGAATCATCTACTCAAGCCATACACACAGAAAGTGGAGAAAGAATTTTGTCCAGACTTCAAACAGCTGGTCTCCATCAGGAGATGGTCAGTAACTGGAAGTTGAAGGTCTAACACAACAACTGGAAATGAAGATTTGCATAATATAGATATTACCTTAATAACTACACGTTTTCAGTATAGGTCTTTACGAAGTTCATACATACACAGATAGAATTTGTAAGCATCACTATTGCGTTGAACTCCCCCAATATACAATCGAATGCAAACGTTTGACATTGATGTGACGCTGACACAGAAGAGCAAAGAATGGTTTAATCAATGTATAAATGAGCACAAATGCAACCAGTGAAAACATATACATCAAAGTAATTATCATCTCTCGAAAAATCTTTTAATATTTATTGAACTTCATTTTTGTTGAAAGAAATTCAACTAAAATCCATAAGAATTAAAACACAGACTTCTGACTGTCCTCCAAAAACAATTTTTCACTTTATAAGTCATAATGTACCACTATGCTATTATTAAAATAAAACATTCAAAAAAGTTCCAAAATTCAGCTAGTTCTCAACCACAATTTTCGTAACATTACTGAATGATAATAATGATAATCTTTATTGTTTAATCTAGAAAGAAGTTGTGCATAGCAAGACAAAGACAACCATGTGTCTTCAGTGCACCGTAATTTGTGCTCTGTTATTATGCAGAGGAGATTGGTCTTCGAGTACCATTACAGGTGAATCAAGATGGTCTAAAGATGCATTGCAAAGGATGTGATCACCCAGAATATTAAATATAATCCAAATATGAAACGAGAATATGCAGCATATAGCAAAATATGCAACAATTCTGAAGGAGTGACCCTCTGCTGGACTTGCTCCACAGGTTGAGACGACTCAAGAATCCAACTGGTCAGAGAACATCCTGAGCAAGTTACACATCCCTAATATCCTAGCCCAGCAAGTGCCCAACCCTCCACCAGACTACTACACATGCCAGTTCCGCACTAATAAGCTTGAGAGGTACAGGATGACTAATGTAATAGATGACAAGTGACAGAATTTGTTATATATATATATAAAATGCTGTAAACATAGAATGCTTTAAAAAATGGAAGTGTTAATCATTTATTTTCATCAATCAACAAATGCATTGAATGAACAAAGAAACTAACAGAGTTTGAGTTACATATATTTTGCCTTCAAAACAGCATCAATTCTTCTAGGTACTCTTGCACACAGTTTTTGAAGGAACTCGGCTGGTCGGTTGTTCCAAACATCACTGTGTTTTAGCCTCCATGTGACATTGATGATCATCAGCACCTGTTTGGTAAAATTGGTTGATCATACAATCGACTATAATCCTACAAATCCCTGACTTTGTGCAAGTGCAGAAGAACTGATGCTGGTTTGAAGGCAAAAGGTAGCAACACCAAATATTGATTTGATTTAGATTTTTCTTCTGTTCGCTCACTTTGTATTTTGTAAATTGATAAAAATAAACAATCATTATTTTTATTTCTGAAAGCATTTTTTGTTTACAGCATTTTTTCACACCTGCCTAAAACTTTGGCACAGTACTGTATATATGTGAATTATTTATAAAACTTTTAGAACTGTAATGTCTACTCGGACAACAGGTTAAGACAGGTTAACATTAAAGGTGCTGTTCACATAAAGTCATGTTGACATTAAGTATGTTGCCTCTACCTACTCCTTAAAGGCAAACATGCAAACACTCACACTTACAAGTAGTTATCACATGCTTCTGCTTGCAGGTTTCTTGGCCATGAAAATAAGGACACTTTCTTCAAAACCACACAGAGACATCAAATTGTAAGTCTGGATGTATGAGAATGTTAAGAAAGCCTGAAAAATGAACTGATTAACTGATTTAACCATCTGCTAATAACCAACTTTTACCATCAAGTGTATATAGTTATTTAGTGCTTTCCAGAAGTATATTTGCCTGTGCCTTTAATAATGTGTTTGGACTCGTTTCGATCAGGCTGTGCCTGTTTGCACTCATCAGTTTGAGCTTTCCTAACTCAGAGTCAAACCTTAAGGGAATATCTCCAGAAATGCTTATGCTGTTTTCAGTTCACACAAATTCAAAAATACACTAAATATAAAAGCAAGGCAAGTGAAAGTGACTAGTTGTCATTGTGAAACACAGAACAGCACACAGTGAGACACAACTAAATGCTACCTCTGCATTTAAGCCACACACACACATGCAGCAGGGGGTAGCTGTTTAAAGTTTAAAGTTTAATGTTTAAAGTGCTTGGGGAACAAGGATGGGAACGGTACCTTGCTCAAGGGTAGTGGTCTGGGATTAAGTTAAGATACTTATTACCCACCTGTGCAAATTTGATTATGCAAACTCTGTTCCTAGTAACTTCAATCAATCAATCAATTAGCATTTATTAGACAACATTTTCTGTCAGTAATCCTGAATGCTAAAATTATCTTTTATGCTACAATTATCCCACAGCTGCATGAGATATTATCAAGAACACAATATGGTACATTAAAGAGGGGAGAGGTTGGAATAGCCAGACTGGTCAGTGAAAATGTATTCACTGCTGCTTATCCCTTACATGAGGTAAGAGTTTATTTTATATTCAGGTACAATAACAAATCTAAAAACAAATCTGAGTACAATAAAATATTCTCTGAATTAATCTATGAAGCACTTAGCTAAATAGCTGAACACTGATGTCTATGAGCGACATATGTGATATTCTGCAATATCCAGTTATTTACAACCAAATGCATACTAATCCTTAGACCCTTTTCCATCTTGCTGTAAGGGAACATACCAAATGCCTAGAGGTCCTGTTGATCCTGAATCTCTGAGCACCAGGCAGATCCTGTATCAGTACTGGGCACGCTGGGCCTGGGTTGAAGAAGCATCAGCCCTGACCACGGAACACTTCTACAGAAGGTGGCACTTACTCGCCTGGCTCGGTATAAAAATTTAGACAAAAGATTAGCATTAGTTTGAATTGAATAAGTGTAAGGGAATAAACACAAAAGGAGACATACTATTGTCTGCACAACAGAAAGTTTGTTAGTACTATTTTAAGCTATAAAGTGTACTTTTTACAGTCAGAAAACACATATGCATGCCTGGGATTCGGTTATAATTTGATACAGTGTGAGAGAAGTGTGATGGTTTAAGCATGTTGATACATTGTTTGCTTGTAGCTCCAGTAAACTGTTAATGAATCCAACTTCAAACGATCCTGGATGAAACACTGGTATTGTAAGATGTGTACATCAGGTCTGTAATCCTTATCTATATGTAAATAATATTTGACAAGTTTTACTCCACCCAATTCTACCCCAAGCTTGTCTTCTGTATATTTAAACATTTTAAGATATCTCTCTCTCTCTCTCTCTCTCTCTCTCTCTCTCTCTCTCTCTCTCTCTCTCTCTCTTTCTCTAGGATTTTACACAGGGTGGTTACTTCCTGCTGCAGTCTTGGGTTTCCTCCTCTCTTTATTTGGAGTCTGGCTGATGGTCACTGATGTGCCAGCGTAAGTGCCCTTGGTACCTTTGATCCTACAGTTCCTCGCCTTACTGCGACGCTGGACCTTTCTGACCAGTGTTGACATGTATTTCTTAGGCAAGAGGTTTGCAACAATGGTGACAGCATTCTCATGTGTCCGCTCTGTGACATCTGCGGCTACTGGAACCTCTCCAGTATCTGTTACATTTATAAGGTAATTTTTTTACGTGTTAAGCGTCGGAGAGTGCCTGATATGGCAAATATAATGCTTGAAAAAACATTCATGATATCCAGTATGGTTCATGATATTTTTTTTTTTTTTTTTCAGGTTTGTGTACAGATGCCCCAGCAAGTAGTGCCACATTTTTGAAAAGGCCATGAAAAACTATGAAAACAATGACCATTTTAGATAGTATTTGCAAATATGAAAAAAAAAAAAACATTTTAGGGGAAAGAAAGAAGACAAATCATTTGAAACAGCTTTAGAATATTAATTATGATTTTTTGCACTAACATGTTTTTATGAAATTGTTTCTACATCTACATGAAATTGTTTAGAACTAAGTGAATCGACCATATGCTGTATTCACTACGTGTTGCCTGATGTGTCCACAGGCAGGTTTATTGTTTGACAATGGAGGGACAGTATTCTTCAGTATTTTTATGTCTTTGTGGGCGGTCACGTTCCTGGAGCACTGGAAGCGTACCTGTGCTGTCTGGTCCCACAGATGGGACTGCTCTGAGTTTGAGGAGAGTGAGGTAAGAAAATAATAAAATAAGATTTTAAAATTGCAGTTGTCTACAAATGGAGTTAAGAATTTTAAATTAGAGGTTTTTTTTTTACTTTAGATGTTAGTGTCATTCTTAATTAGCTATTTAAATCTCTGGGATTACAGAGAAGTGCTCCTTATTATCAAGATGTAGAAGACATACAGTGTCCAGATTTACATGTTCATGCTTTAATTTAATCAAAATGTATTTCCACATAATCCTTTACAGCTTGCAAATATAATTTAGCCTGGAGCCTGTTTTCCTCTCGCTGACAGACAAAGTACATTGTCATAAATCAGCAGACAATTATGTTTCATTAATGACCTTTGTAAGGTTGTTTATCAACCAGTCAACCAGTGAATTGTGGGTTGTGGATGATTTTCAAAGCATTCACAGTTATCACATATCATTGTTGTTCCCTGATGTCTATTCTATTCTATGACAAAGACGATTCTATAGAAAAAGCTGGTCTTACAGTTGTTACTTTTTTGTTACTTTTTTTCTCTTTATTGTTTTGCTGAAAACACTACAACATGAAGTTAGTTTCTGTGCAACTGAAGTAAGTTTGGTTGATTTTAGTCTTGTATGATTATGTCTCTTATGCTGATGTGTAGATGCGTCTCAAAATGTATTGAATATTATGAAAAAGTGCATTTGCTTTGTAATGTAATTTTTTTAAAGACTTCATATTTCACATTTGTTAAATGTAAAGTAAAATGTTTAAAGCCTCTGTATGTCTTAATTCTGATGATTATGGATAATAATTTATGAAAATTAGAAATCCAGTTTTTCAAATTATTAAAAATTCCGAAGATCAATCAAATAAAAGAAATCTTGTACCTCTGAAAGGTATGTTAATTTTTACCCCCAGTACTTGGTTGGGGCTTCTTTACCAGAAATAACTGCATCAGTGTTGGGTGGCATGGGGCTGATAAGCTTGCAGCACTACTGAGGTGTTAATCAATGCCAGCATTCTTTGATAGTGGCAACATCTGTTTTATTGGAACAGGTTTCTCATCTTTCTCTCAACAATGCCCCACAGATTCTTTATGGGATTCAAACTAAACATGTTAGCTTCTCAGTCATGCACAGTAATATCATGGTCACCAAATCACTGGGTAGTAGTTTTTGGACTACTGGCAGGTACTTGGTCCTGTTGGAAAAGTGAATCAGCATCTCCATAAAGCTGGCCATTATGTGGAAGAATGAAGTGCTCTAAAATTTCCTGGAAGATGGCAGTTTTGACTTTAGACCAGCAGGTGATAGACTCAAAATTTTTAAAGTACTTTAGATATTTTATCTAAAGTTGTATTTAATTATCAAAATGAAAACAGAAATGTTTGACACATTTTAGTTAACTTTTTTTGACTATAAAATATATAAAATTTTAAATAAATGAGGAGTGCTAAAAGCGAGGGTTGTGGTTAAGACTAAAGGACTTTCTCTCTTGCATTAAAATGATAGGTGTGAAATTTGCATATTCATAAATCTAACTGACCAATCAAACTCAAGCTCAGACTTTGTGGCAGTTACAGCTGCTCACGATAAGCTGCTCATATAATAGTTGTATAGATAGTGAGTACCATCCATCATATCATCAGCCTTTACAAACAGAGACATAATGAAGCTCTTAGGTTAATTAAATGTTTCTGGAATACAATTCAGTAAGCATATCCGTATTCTAAGTTGTGGAACACTTGTGCTTACTGGAGTACGAATGCTGACAGTCTATTGAAAATTTATATTGATTTTTTAATTATCTGTAGTACTATGGTAATTTAGTTGGTACCATATAAATATAAATATTTTGGTCTATCTAAAAAAAAAATGTCAGAAAGACAGCTTGTATCTTGAAAAACTTGTTAGTTGGGACATTCGTAAGTCAAGGTACCACTGTACATAAATATTCAAGATTTTTTTGTTCACAACTCAAGAGCTTCACGTTTATGTTTCATTCCAGGAAAGGCCAAGGCCGGAGTTTACCGCCATGGCACCCACAACAATCCGCAATCCTGTGACTGGGGCTGAGGAACCTCATTTCCCAGAAACCAGCCGCTGCAGGCGCATTGTGACTGGCAACACGGTCATCATCATCATGGTAAATCATAATATGACATGGAACTGAACTTCGTTATCTCATTTTTGTGATAAATAGTGCATCACATATGTCTGTTTGAAATGCTTTTTCTGCAGGTTGCTGTGGTTTTGATATTTTTGATAGCGATTATTCTCTACCGGAGCATCTTGAGCATCATTATCTACAAATCTCAGAATGCCTTTTTCATATTCTCTGTAAGTTTTTTTTTTTTAAGGCCAATAGCTTTTACCATGTTTAAACAACATTTACAGCATATGTAGTCCAAAGCGAGGGAGCCAAAGACATATCTGGTCAATTTTGTGTAGCCCTAATTTTTATTGTGAGGTTTCCTTGTTAATCTCTGCTGCAGAAACCTTTTTGCTTTTAAAACCTTTATGTTTCTAAACCAGTGACATGGAAAATACTAAAACAGACTCTTACATTACAATGATCACAGTAAAATTAACTAGGTTTTGATCTTTGTCTTTCCCAAAGGCAGGGAGAATAGCAAGTCTCACTGGCTCTGTGCTAAACTTGGTGGTGATTCTCTTGCTGTCTAAAGTCTACACTTATCTAGCTCAAATCCTGACCCGATGGGGTGAGAAAATGTAGAATTATACCTAAATCATATTTCTCTTCTGAGCCTGGAAAGCTAATATTTCTTTACTTTACACCAACAGAAATGCATCGTACTCAGACAAAATATGAAGATGCTTACATTCTGAAGGTGTTCATCTTCCAGTTTGTCAACTTCTATTCTTCTCCTGTTTACGTTGCATTTTTCAAAGGCAGGTTGGTATTCATCAAACAGTGTCCAGTACATGTGAAAATAATACAAACAGCTGAATTTATCTGCTGTTTTTAAGGTTTGTTGGATACCCTGGAAACTATTACAAACTTTTTGGGATACGGAATGAGGATGTAAGTTTGGACACATATATCGATCTATCTCCGTATTAGTAGCTTTCTTCATTTATCAGGATGAATTTTCAAATAGTGTGCCTATTAATCAAATATTGAAAGAGAATTTATAAGTTTTTATAGCAGTATTTAATTGTGTTATTTCATCCAGTGTGGTGCTTCAGGATGTCTTATTGAGCTTGCTCAAGAGTTGTTGGTCATAATGGTAGGCAAACAAATCATCAACAATGTTCAAGAATTTGTTTTCCCGTAAGTTTTTACATTTTATATGGAAAAAAAGGTTACTTTTTCAACATTTATTCCCCCTGATGGCTCAAAATTTTTCCTGCCTCCACATTCCCACAGTAAGATAAAAAAATGGTGGCACAAGCGAAAGCTTCAACCTGATAATAAAGAGAACGGGGCAAAAAATGAGCAAGATGATATCTCACCCTGGGAAACAGACTATGAATTGTTAATGTGTGAAGGCCTGTTTGACGAATATCTAGAAATGGGTAAGTCCTCAGATCTCTTTATACTTAACCTATTTATCTCTGTCTGTCTGAATATTTCCATCTTTGAAAGTGTTTTTCATTGACTTGCCTTTATTACAATATTATAGATAGGATCCAGATGTTGTGAAGTGTATAACACAAATATAGACTTTTTATTTACTTTTAAAACCTTAATGTTTAAAACCTTAACATAAATGTTTACATTTAGGGGACAAAAAGATTTATTTTTGTACAGCTTTGCCTAAAGGGCCCTGAATGTAATTCTCTGTATGAAAAATAACAAAACACCTATCATTCTGAAGCATCTTTTTTGTGCAATAACATTATGTGAAATATCTGTTGAAGCATAAAACACTTCTTCCCCAATAGCTTTGAACAATTCTGATTTGACAGGTTTTACCAGAATGGAAGAATTGGCTTCGAAGCACAAAGCACTAAAAAACTTTTTTTTCACCAATTTTTTAACCAATTAGTAATACAGAGGTTTTGTAAAATTGGATACATTTGTCTTTAAGCTATTTCAGAGGCATATGAACCCATTTCACTTAAACTCCTGTATGAGTAAAACGTTGCAGTGTAGATAATGGCAGTTACTTTATTTAAAAGATTTATCTACACTCTGAGTCATAAGATTTGGGAGGAAATAGGTCACTTGAGAGAAATCACGTCATGAGAAGTATTTATAATCGCTGATTAAAATGATCTTCAGTATTCTTATACACATTGCATCACAGTTTATGTGAGATCTGAAAAAAAATAAACAAATATATGAACTTTATCTTTTTTGTCTTTTTCCTTTAAAGTAGTGAGATTGAAAAAAAGATCTCCCACGGCTGGACTTGTTCTCAACCTTTTTTAAAACCTCTGCTTCATGCCTTCACATTGCAGTCTTGCAGTTTGGCTTCATCACAATCTTTGTGGCGGCCTGTCCCCTGGCACCACTTTTTGCCCTGGTGAACAACTGGGTGGAAATACGTCTGGATGCACAGAAATTTGTTTGTGAATACCGCAGGCCTGTGGCTGAGCGGGCCCAAGACATAGGAATTTGGTTTACTATCCTGCAGGTCATCACCTACCTGGCTGTGATCAGTAACGTGAGCATTCCTGCTTCGTAATCATGTGTCTCAATTACTTGCAATAAACTCCTTGTAGGATTATTATTAAATCATGCTAAATAATTCAATCTATTTATGTAAAATGGAAGATTGAAAAATGTATTAAAGAATAAAATAGTCAAACAAGCTAAACATTTTTTTTTTTTTACTAAGTATATAATGAGTCATTTTTGTTTTATCTGATGTGTCATCGGTTTTCTGAAGTTTCTCATGAGAAATGTAGAAAGGATTTCATTAGGAAGTGTTTGTTGTGACTTTTATATCTGTAAACATAATCAGTGGAGCAGCTAATGAGAAGTGTTTTGTTAATTGTTTTGCTTTATTCCACTTCCTCTTCCTGTACTAGGCTTTCTTGCTTGCTTTCACATCTGATTTCCTACCACGCCTCTACTACCGCTACACCGCTGATGGAAGTCTGCAAGGCTACATAGATTTTACTCTTTCTGCTGCTCCGAACAATTTCACCCAGAGTAAATTACAGTGCAGGTACTGAAAACATTCCAGCAACAATGGCTGTTGTTGAAAGATTGATCAAGGCAATTTGTGGAGTGTATTTTTATGAAGGCGATAAATATGGAAAATTGTTTTTTGATGCATTTTTTCTTCATTCTGTGCATAACAACACATAGCACTCCACATGTATTTAAAAAAAACACTTTTGTATTTCTTTTGTATGATTTGCATCCTCAGGTATCGAGGTTTCAGAGATGAAAAAGGACATCACACCCCTGAGTATTATAACCTGCTAGCCATTCGACTAGGTTTTGTCATTATATTTGAGGTATTTTTGAGATATATGCAAATATACATAAGCTGTATGTACTGTATTAAACACCCACATAAAAATGAATCAAAGTGTTTTTGATGTACCAATGAATCATTTTCTTTTACTTTAATTACAATAGAATGTAATTCTAATAAAAATACTGTGAGAGAAGTCCATATGCACATGCTAACTGTACTCTTTTTATGCGTATTTATCACAATTTAGTGATTCTTAGCAGAACAAAATGAATTGTTTGTCTTCATCGTAATGTTTCTAACCTTTTAACTGGTCGCTATTCTCCGTCGTGTTTTTGTTGTTTCAGCATGTGGTATTCCTGATTGGTCGCATGATTGACTGGATGGTACCAGATATACCAGAGGAAGTGGAGATAAAGATCAAGAGAGAGCACTACATGGCTAAGAAAGCTCTGGCTGAAAACCAGGTAAGATTACCTGTGCGGTTGGATTTTAGCATACTATTGATTCATTGATCAAAAACTGGGAATGTTCATTATGTTAATGATTTAGCCACGGTGTTGTACATTGAATTAAGGAACATGGTCCTGTTTTATCTCTTTTCTTCCATCTTGATTATAAACAAATGGACACTCTCAGAAAAAAGATGCTGGGGTGCCACTCTTAATGGTAGACCTTAAGGACCATTAGTTAAAGAAAAAAAATTCATCATAATTCTCTGCAATTACAGATTTTTAAGGTAGACTCCAGCTCCCTTTATTTTACTGTTCTACTTTGAAGCATGGAAAAAAAGCATTAAACATATCGAAGTTAAAAAACCATGTTTTATTTTTGAAGATATGTAAGAACTGTTTGAACTGAAAAACGTACCTGAACAGTATCTTTTTTCTGACTGCATACAAATGAAAGACGTGTGATGTACCATTAAAATCCACTTAAAAATATTTCCTTATGTGTTGTTGCTTATCATTGTGAAGTCTTTTGAAGAAGCTGTAATGGATGAGTCTCCACATCCCGCCTCTGAACTGCGATACAGAGGAAGATCCATGGTTCCACTTTGTGGCACGGACTCTCCTCCTCCAAGTTTAACTCCAGTACCTGAAGACAAACCACACCCAGTTTAAGGGGGTGTTCCCATTTCATATTTATTCTAGGATACCTTAAATTTGAAAGGAAAACTGTAAATGGCTCGTATGAGAGGTTTTTCAATGAATTGGAGCAAATTGAAGTAATCATTCTAAAATTTGAATCATAAACCAAATCTTTTCCTTTGGAATGTTAGAAGCAGAATTTAAAATCTTTATATTTTTATAGCAGATATGTTTTAAATGTAAAAGTGAAAACGACTATTTGTCATTGTAGACACATAGTACAGCACACAGTGAATCACAACAAAATGCTTCTCTGCATTTAACCCGTAAACACAGTGCAGCGAGGGGAGCCACATCCAGCGCCCGAGGAGCAGTGTTGGGGACAGTACCTTGTTCAAGAGTAACCCACTGGTCTGGGACTCGAACTCCCAACTTTACGATCATGAGGCCAGTAGAGTCGTAGGACTGTGGTTTGCATCGATGTCATTAATATAAATAAGGCAAGTTACAAAAGGTCTTCTAACTAGAGTTGATTATGTGTTGAAAATCATGGCCATTTATTTGGAAATTTGTAATTGAGAATTTATTTGGACAAAGTTTCACTTTTTTAGTTTAGAATTTTTCTAAACTGATGAGAAAAAGAATGGCTAACTGTGTGGGCCATCAGATCAAGTAAAGGCCAAGCCTAAAACTCAGTTCTAACATGTAAATCCAAGCAAACAGCATAGGTTCAGCTTTGTGTATTCTAATATGAAATGCTGATATATGAGTGGCTTTTTAATATTTCAGAATAATTTGTAAGTCACTGTACACACTGAAAACACTGCACTGTAAATCATAGTGATTGACCGTCATCGAACTACCAATTTAGCAAAATGATGCTTTTATGTATTTTTTCAAAGACTGTGCGTTCAAAGGATAAAGTCACATGTATAACTTATTATCCTTACATTATGCAGATAAACACTAAATAAAAACTTACAAAGACTATTTTTCTCTCTTGTATACTTCATCACATTAAGGAATTTAATAGACCATGGCTGTAATGTTAATATTTAACTGTTCTGGAAAGTGTACTTAAATGATATCTATGCAATCTTTGTGTTGTGATGATAATGACGAATATTAAAGCGTTTACTGATAAAAACACTTCAGCCAAAGTGAGAAGTCTCATTTCTTAGCGGCACCTAAATTTTGGAGTTTTATAATAACCATAAAAACAAAAAAAAACAAAAAAACACATCATTTCTGTCAAATGAGTTAAACAACAATAATGAGTGACATAAATTAAGACAGGTTATCCATTCTTTAACTTTTAAACATGGACAGATACGCTGAACATTAATTTAACAAAAATAATGCACTTTAATTATTATAAGTCTTGAATGTAACCTTGCAGAATTATTGTCAACGAGACATGAAACCTGAGTATATTTTGTCCCCCTTTGCACTGACTGTCTGATCTATACTTAAAAACACTTTTTAGAAACAGAAAGTCTTATTTAAAATAAACTACCAGATGTAAAGGTTTTATTTAGCAACCAAAATTTTACATTGATTTTTGCCCAGTTGCTACTTGTATTTTTACCTGAACATAAAAAAGTATTGGTAAATCAACAAAGGAAAAACATCTCTGTAATATCCAAAAGCATGTTAGCACTGGAAAAAAAAAAGGTGGGCAGAACCGAGTGAAAAAAACCATTATTACCCCTGACGGAATGGATCACACAGAAATTACATTTGCATTTGTGGCATTTAGCAGATGCTCTTATCCAGAGCGACGTCCATGACTAATTACAAGGACAGTTCCCCTGGAGACTCTTGCTCAGGAACACAATGGTGGTGGTGCTGCAGGTAGGATTCAAACCTGTGACCTCTTGGTCCATAGATCCATAGACAAGAATCCAACCACTAGACCACCTCCACCCACAGAAACCATTCATTTACTTAGTAAACACCAGAAATTCATAATGAAACAATATTGCAGGCTTTCCGCTGGACAGGGAGACTGCTTTGCATTGCAAATATTGACTTTTTATTAGTATAACCATTAACAAAACCATGTTAGAAAACTGATTTCTCCAAGACTTTAAGAGGAAGAGATCACGGGGGAAAAGAGATATATTTATTTCCTAACTCCCTAAAGTGTGTGAATTTAAACATTTTGAATTAAATTAACACAACTTTGATAATAACCACATATTCTGTGGGAAAGATGTCTTCTGCTCTTGTGAATTTGTGAACTCGTTTTGGAACTAAAAACAAGCACATTTGGCAACAGTTTGGCAACTCTCTTCTGTAGAGACAATTCATTTAGTGTTTCTTTAGTGTTTTCTTTTAAAAAAACAAAACAAAAAAAAAACCAAAAACCTGCATTTTGTAGAAAAAGTATGCTTACCTGTAGTTATTAGGGAAGTTCCTTCACTAAAGCAGAGTAAAACAGTGAAGTTCAGAATGTAAACCCTTTAGTAAGTCCTTTAAATTAGTTTTGAAAGGACTTGATTCAATATGCTGAGAGCCAGAGGGAATTTATCTTTTGTTTAACACAGGTTTATTACATTAGAGAGGAAAATGTGCTTTATTTGTTTGTATTTGAACATTTCAATAATAAATATGAAATAGAGTCGTTGCTACTGGAGTGAACTGTAAACACAAAAGCAATAAAGGGGTTTAAAGCTGTGCTTTTTTATTTCAACAATACAAGCAGAACAGTGCAGAAGAAAAGGAGGAACACAGCAGAAGAGCAATAACAATCTATATTAGCAATCTATATCATGAGCTTTACATAAAAACAATTTGACAGCCTTAGCTTTTTTTTTTTTTTTTTTAATCTCAGTTCTTTTTTTTTAATATCTGAAAGGCTATTTTTGGAAACCAAGCTGCGTGACTTATAATAAATTTATATTTATGGATAAAGAATTTGGCCGATATGAAAATATTTTTTTTACAAATATATTTATCATTTCTCTCCTTGGAAAAGCGTCGATAATTACAATACAGTATTTAGAGAAACAAGCCTAAAGCACTGAGGTTTTTGAATGCCGTAACTTCCGGGTTAACCCGCTGCGCGCGCTCTCCAGGCCGCTAGGGGCGCTAATACCTTTCAGTTGGTTCACTGTTCGCTCCTGAACCCAAAAGAAGCAGCTGGAGCAAGAAGAGGAGGAGGAGGAGGAATATTTTCCCGGGTTTTCACACTCCGTCCTGTCTCTGGTATTGAGCCGAAGCATTTATTCTCTCTGGTTTTATGTTATTTTTGTTCAGTGAAGTACACAATAGTCGCTATATTTTTTAAAAGTTAGTTAGGTTTGGTCGCCATTATGGCAGTAACTGGTAACCCTGTCCGTCTGGCTAACTTTCATCAGCTCTTGTTTACATTAACTCTGGGCCTAAACATGTATAAACATAGCATGGCAACTAACAACAGATATAATTTATTATTGCTTATCTCTTTATGGCAGTGACTGGTTATTTAAAACTGTCAGTAATATCGGTTTGTGAGGTTTGGGGATGACTGGAAGGCCAGGCTAAAGACACCCTGTTCTGGTTTTCCGTTCCACCTGAAATCCCGCCACTGACGTTATTGCAGCTCCCGCTCTCTTCAAGTGGCGTTATTTGAACATTTGACTAAAATACTTACATAAACTTTGCGGTTGTGGGTTGAATTGACTAGATTACTGTAATTCAACATTTGGGGAATTTGACTGCCCTCAGTAAATCTGGGGGTTTTAATCTCTGTTTAGATCCAACTGGGATACAGCACGGTCTAGTTTTATTAGTACTCGGTTCAAGACAACAGTCTAATCGTGGAATTTAAGGTTTTTCAAACTTTACATTTCCTATTAAAAGCAGATGGTACAAAGTAGTGGTTACCGGCAGCAAACCCATCTCACATCTCCAGAGGCCACCAGGCTGACTTACTGCATCTTTTCTGCCATCCTAACAGGTTCCTGCCCCAGAAACACGGATGCAATTCTGAAGGGTTTTTGCATAGAGTAGGACAGGAATGCCTCCGGTGTCAGAAGCAGAACTTGAGCTGGTGGAGGAGAGCTCTGGAAAACTCAACAGGGCAGACTGTTTGTGTCCCATTTGTCTGGAGATCTACCTGGAGCCTGTGACTCTACCATGCACTCATACCTTCTGCAAACCTTGCTTTCTGGAGACTGTGGACAAGGCCAATATGTGCTGCCCTCTATGCCGAAAGCGAGTGTCCACTTGGGCCAGGCTTAATGGAAGGAACAAAACTCTAGTCAACATGGAACTGTGGAGGCGTATCCAGGAGGCCTTCCCCTCACAGTGTCAGCGGAGATTAAATGGAATTGATGAGGAAGAGGATATGAACTGTATGTGCAGAATTTACTTTCTGCTTCTTCTAGGAATAATGTAATCTTGAAGTCATTGTGCCAAGTCATTGTTTTCAGAAGTATCAGGCTACTTCCTTTTATTTTTCATAGTTTTCAAAAGTTTCAAACTCCTCTAAGCTTATGTTAATGAGTAGAGTCAAAGCATGAAAAAAGGACATTTCTATAGAATCCTGAGGGATGAGACAAATTAATAGACAGTAATTAATGGGAATGTAAGTTTGTAGTAGTTTCAGGAATTAAATTAGCTGTCAGATTCAGAGAACTGTAGACTGCTTTTGTTGTTGAGGCTTTAAGATACTTGATTTATTTATCTGCATTTATCTTATATTTTCCATTATCTTTATTTCTAAGGCTTTGTCCTCAATTCTGTGTCCAACAGTGTTTATTTCAAAACCTAAGGTCAGTCAGCCAGGTGAGCTCAGGCGAGAGTATGAGGATCAGATTAGCAAGGTGAGTGATATGTCTCCCCCCTCACACAATGTCAATTTCAACCACTACAATGACAGAAGTGCAGTAAATTTTGCGGAAAATTGTGAATTCCTACTTTGTCATAGGCTGCAAGATGGACTTTTAATGATTCACTGATAAATTCTACAGTAAAAACAAGAGTGCTATATCTTGACTTCTTAATCCCTATTTTGACAGCTTGTAGAAGAGAAGCGAGCTTTAGAAGAGGCAGAAAGAAGGGCCAGTGAGGAGTATATCCAGCGTTTACTAGCTGAGGAAGAGGACCGAATAGCAGAGGAGAAGAGGAGACAGGAAAAGAGGCAGCTGGAGGAGGATGAGAAATTGGCTAGAATGCTAAGCCAGGAATTGGTGAGTGCAGAAAGTATCTTGCACAAAAGGATATGAGAATGCACAGCACAACATTCTCCTAAAGAGCTAGAACATAAAACCTTTGATCAATGGCAGTACATGTTAAGCAGAGCTTAGCCTCAGTGGCCTTTTAATAATCTGATCTTTGTCTTGGAAACCACCATTTTATTGTCTTATTCTTCTGTTGGTGCAGAACTCCACTCCAGTGTTGGAATCTCAAATGAATGTTAAACCTAATGATGCTGCTTCAAAGAAAAAAAAATCCAACATTGGACACATAGAGAAGTGAGTTTATCACTTATTTCATATGTGTTCACAAGGGAAATGTGTCTGGAAATGTAAGAGTATTTTATTTAAGCAATTTTGAACTTTGTTTTTAGGTTTCTATGCCCAGTGCCTTGCCGAAACCCAAATGCAGAGACCAGTTTAGTCGTCAACCATTTGGCCAATAAGGTGTCTTTTCCTTAAGCAACTCTGTGTCTTTTTGTTCTCAATACTATATATTAAAGATACAAGTTGATTCAAGGTTATTGTTACAATGATCCTGTTTTACTTTTCAGGAAAACATTTTGAACACCCCAGCAGTTTGGCCTTGCTCTATGGAGCCCTCCAGCCTTGAAGTGCCTAATTTGGACCACTGTAACAAACCTTCTACCTCTAACTCAGGTCTAAATAATTCAAATCAATATTCTGGCAATGATACCAGAATTAATTTCACCCCAAAGAGGAAGACTGCATACACTGAGCAGGCTGAAAATGACCCCTGCAAGAGACCCTGTACTTCTGCATGGCCTGAATCCCCACAACAAGAGGATCTTTTGCATGATTTTGCTCTCCAGGAGGAAGCATTGTTGAAACGCTGGCAGCAGGAAGAGGAGGACCGATTAATAGCACAAAGGCTTCAGAGGGAGCTGGACCGTGAGATAGCTGTGGACCGCAGGAAGGGCTCTCCTGACAGTTATCTGCTAAGACAGAAAAGCCAGTCATCCATCACAAGCTCAGGCGAGGAGAACAAGAGCAATGCCAGTGATTCCAATGCAGATGGAGCTAAAATTGGGAGAAAGGTGTCCAGAGCTGGTACCCAGCCTGAGGGAAAATCCTCCAAAAAAAGCCCAGCCTCTAAACAGGGGTCACCTTGCACCACATCCCCAGCTCAGAAAGGCACAAAGCAGACCACCCTTACTGAAATGTTTCCTAAAACAGACAGCTGACTACCACAGGTTGTAAACTTTCAAGAATTTTACTGTTAATTAAAATGCTGCATCTATCTTTTAGTACAATCCTTGAATCTGGGTGTTTTTTAGGAGAGTGGAGGAAAGATCTGACTGAAGAGTTTCTTGTTTTTCAAGAAAGGTTTACAGGTTGAGTGAACAAAGTGGTTAAATTGTTTATTGCTTTAAAAAGGTTGTTGTGTTCATGTTCAGTAGATTTATTTGGTTAATTTTTAAGGAATAAAACTATTAAAAGCTTGTGCTGTCATTATGCTTTCTGTAGGTGGACAAAATGGAGACCTTTTTTTTTTTTTGGGGGGCTCAAACTAACTGCACCACTCGACCACTGGCCACTGGCGATTTTCTTATCAGTTTACAATTTCTCAACATTTATCTGAACACATTGCTCGTTCGGTGATTGCAGTTATTGCAACAGGACTGTATTTTGTACATGCATACACTTTCAGAGCTAGATTTGCCTTGAACAAATTGTACATACTTTGTTATAGAAACACTAGAGCCACTAATTCATTAATTACACCCTAAAAATGTCTTATTTTAATCTTTTCTGGACACTATTCATCATCCTTTAGTGTTTTGGCTGCAGATGTCTGACAAAATAAGCAGTCTTCTGGCTTTGCCATTTCCTTTTAAGGTAATTGAGTTTCAGACCTGTAGGAAGTTGCCTGTCAGACCTCTTGTGATCTTGTGAGTAAGCGTAGGTTGGTGAGTAATAATCCCTTTTCCAGCACTATGCTAATGACCCTGTGACTGAAATTCCAGAGATTCCAGACCAGGTTCATTACAGTTTTAATCTATTTTCATAAAATGACTGATACAGGTCTGTTAAAATCAATGGTTTTTGCATGCATCTATGTTACTATTTACTGGAAACGGGAACAAGTATCAATAAATTCAATACTCTTCTAAAATTCACCTGGGAAAATTAAGTTTATAAACTGTTTAGTAGCCTGGGTTAAGACCATTCATTCATTTTCTGCCGCTTGTCCCAAGCAGGGTCGCGGGGGGTGCTGGAGTATTTGTGTTCAAGCTTTGTAGCTCTAATTTAGTGTCAGAGTGGCATTAAAAGATTTGTGCTCATTTTTAAAGAATTACTATAAGATGTGAATCTGGGTTCATCATATGTTAGCATTGGTCTGACTTTTCATTTAGGCCTATTTACTAAATCTGACGTTGCTAAAAAAAGAAAAAATACAGTTGCCACCATCTCAGCTGGATCAAACAGCAGTTTTTTGTGATTTGGCTTAGTTTCAGTATAAAATAATGTTTAAAAATGGTCTTTCAAAATGCAAACTACATAAATGTGCTATTGAAAAGGACACTAAAGGTCACCTCTCCTTTTGCATTTTTGCGTACGGGTGTTACTATTACTGATGGCACAGTACTAGGCTATTTAAAACAATTTCAAGAGAATTTATCATTTCTGCATAATGCTTGAAAAAGGCAAACGTTCCAAACAATAACTACAAATAGTAAACTGTTTCAAATTATAACGTTACATGACGTGGTCATGAGGACATTCCTAAAGCTTCAACAGGGTGTTCTGTGTGAGTGAGGCTGACTTCTTTTGTGCAGAAAACATCACCAGTACCTGTCAGCAGAGGCAGGTGTTTTTCTGATTTCACACACCGGAGAGGTTTGGCAATTAGCAGGACCACGGTGTGGAAAACAGCCACAGGAAAAAGATGCTGATCAGGTTGTGCAGTTTTAGCTACTCTAGCTAACTGTTCTACAGCATCCTTCAGGCTACAGCTGAGGGATGGACGACCTGTTGACATCTGGAGCATCACCGGTTGTCTCCTTGTTATGCTGGGCAAACGCGAGCTTTGTCAAGCTGGGTGTTTTAAAGTCTGCGCTGGGCTGCTCTCTTTATTATGCAGCTGTGGCCAAAAGTGTTGAGACTTCAAAGGTTTTTACTGAAAGTTACATTAACTTTATGCAAATATTCAGTATTTGCATTGTTGGCTCTACAGTTCACCCTGGCATTGATGGAATCGACTACTGGGCCAACTCCTTCCTGATGGGAGTCCATTCTTGCATAAACAAATCAACTTTAGGAGGCGGTCCTGGCACTTGCCGGATTTTCTTGGGTGCCCCGAAGCCTCTCACAACAATTGAAGTTCTCGAAGATCTGATCAATGGTCAATTTAGATACAGTCTTACTAGCAGTAATATTCTTGCCTGTGAAAGGAAGAAGCATTATTTGACACCCAAAATTGTAAATATTGCATCTGTCTAAAAATATCATACTCTCCAGAATGACACATTGTGCAAAAATAAAATATTCCAGGTTGTGTGACTTCAAGACAAAAGAGACAAAAAGAGACAGTCAGAATTATTGGACTCATACTGTGAGAGTTTTAAAATGTTAACTATTTTAAATATGTTAAAATGCCATATTGTTTCATATGTTTATTTGTGGTTTTTTTTTTCTTATTTCTTTGCAACTATTTTTTGTTACTTTCTATTGTTCTATTGTCTATTGTAAAACAAATAAAAAAGTAGACTCATGAGCAAAATAATATATATTTTAACAATTTCTCAAAAATAGCTTTAAAGTTTAATACAATTTCCTTTGGATTTGTGCTGAGAGCAGATCTAGATCAACATAATTTTCAAATTCAGGCAATAATGATGTTGAGTCTGCAGATTGCTTCAGTATCTGGAATGGTCTTTTTCTCAAACTATGAGACAAGGGCATTGCAATAGTCTACTACACCTATTCTCTCATTATTTTTATAGGCAGTTTTCATGGGAAAGTCCCAGAAGGTCTTTCCCATCTAATGCTGAGAGATTTGCCTGGTAATAGAAAGAATTCATGTTAATATTTACAGACTAGAAATAATATTTGATCAAATAAAACAAAGGGAGTATAAAACCATATGAAATACACTTAAAGACCACCATCTCAGGCACTTTGTCGCTGGGGTGATACTCATCTTACTGGCATAATCGTCCAAAAGGATCCTGTTTAGATGGATTTTTTAGATAAAATTGTTGGGATGAGAGGGGAGCAACCTGAATTGTCTGTGTTTAAAAATGATTAATAAATCAGTTCTAGCTATGCCTTCAAATATGGACCACACAGACTCGACTTTCAAGTTGAAAAGGTTGAAGTTGATGCAGTTATCCATTATTAATACACTATTACTAACCCTTATTGAATATTCATTACCAACAGGTCATTTTAACAGGTGCTGGTTCTGGCTTCAGTTCCCACCAATCAATCACAGAAACGTGCGCTCACTTTGATTAAACAAGACAAAAATCACTTTGGAACACAGCGTATTACAAAAAATAGACAGAGTGTGTGGGAATGTTTGTGTGTCTGCCCTGCGAAGGACTGGTGACTTGTCCAGGGTGTTTTCTCGCCTTTCGCCCTGTGAGAGCTGGGATAGGCTCCAGCACTGGCGACCCTAATTAGGGCAAGTGGCTTAGAAAGTGAGTGGGTGTGTGTTTGTGTGTGTGTGTATGGGTGTGTGTTGATTAGATACACACACGCATAGGAAGTTTGGAATGTACAGAGAGATCAATTAATCCCGCCAATATATTTACATTTACATTTAGGGCAGCGGTGGCCTAGTGGTTAGGGTTAAAAGCAGAGGTCCAATTTCGTTGTGGTTCACACTTGCTGTGCTGTGACCTCGCAATGACAAGGGTTGTCACTTTCACTTTCACTTTTCACTTTCACTTTAGCAGACGCTCTTATCCAGAGCGACTTACATGTCCTAAGTACAGGGACAGTCCCCCTTGAGCAACTCAGGATTAAGGGTTTTGCTCAGGAACCCAGTGGTGGTAGTGCTGGAGGAGGGATTTAAACCTGGGACGGCTTGGTCCACAGACAAGTATCCTACCACTAGATCACCACCACCAGCTTCAGGTTGTTTACATTCAGGTTCTTTTGAGTCAGGTTTTTTTCCTTCAGGTTTTTTATGTTCAGGTTGTTTTTTACGGTTAGGTTCTTTTGATTCAGTTTGTTTAAGTTCCAGGTGTTTTGGTCAGTTTGTTTATGTCCATGTTGTTTATGTCCAGGTTGTTTATGTTCAGGTTGTTTTGGTTCAGTTTGTTTATGTTCAGGTTGTTTTGGTTCAGTTTGTTTATGTTCAGGTTGTGTCAGAGTCTTCTTTCCTGGGTAATCGAGATATAAGGAATCTGGTTGATCAAGCCTCTATTTAAAACACTTGTTAACTCATTTTAAGGAATAAAAAGTTGTTGTGTATCAAAGAACTGGGCCTGCTCTAGCTAACTGTTCTACAGCTTCCTTCAGGCTACAGCTGCGAGGTGGACAACCTGTGGACATCTGGGATGTCAGCGGTTGTCTCCTTGTTATGCCAGGCAAACGCGAGCTTTGTCCAGCTGGGTGTTTTAAAGTCTGCGCTGGGCTGCTCTCTTTATTATGCAGCTTTGGCCAAAAGTGTTGAGACTTCAAAGGCTTTTACTGAAAGTTACATTAACGTTATGCAAAGATTCAGTATTTGCATTGTTGGATCTATTGTTGGGGCAGCGGTGGTAGTGTTTAGGGAGTTGGCCACATGATAAGAAGATTGTGGGTTTAAACCCCTTACCAGTAGGTAGCCCTGAGGTACCCTTGAGCAAGGTACCATCCCCATCACTGCTCCCTGGGTGCTTTCAATAGCTGCCCCCTGCTGCATGGTGTTTGAGTGCATGGGTTAAATGCAGAGGTCCAATTTCGTTGTGGTTCACTGTGTGCTGTGCTGTGACCTCGCAAAGACAAGGGTTGTCACTTTCATTTTTTTCATTTTACAATTCACCCTGGCATTGGCAGAATCGACTACTGGGCCAACTCCTTCCTGATGGAGTCCATTCTTGCATAATCAGCAGAGTTTGTCAGAAGTTGTGGGTTATTATTTGTCAATTATTTGTTGATCTCTTGAGAACTGACCACAATTACTCAATGGGATTGAGCTTTAGGGAGTTTCCTGGCCTTGGACCCAGGCCATCCTCCATAAGTCTTCTCATCACTGTGTGTACAGAAGCCCTCACACCTGCCTGCTCTCACTCCTGAGCAAGATCAGCTCAGGTGGTGCCCTGATCCCACAGCCAAATCAATTTTAGGAGGCGGTCCTGGCACTTGCCGGATTTTCTTGGGTGCCCCGAAGCCTCTCACAACAATTGAAGCTCTCTTTGAAGTTCATGAAGATCTGATAAATGGTCAATTTAGATACAATCTTACTAGCAGTAATATTCTTGCCTGTGAAAAGAAGAAGCATTATTTGAAACCCTAAATTGTAAATATTACATCTTTCTAAAAATATCATACTCTCCAGAATAACACATTGTGCAAAAATAAAATATTCCAGGATTTCTTCTTAGTTGATAATTAAAGCCTGTATTTCCAGTTTATTCAGATTACACGAAAACAAAAATGTTCAGTACGCCCACAGCTATGAACCAGATTAAGGACACTTCTTCATTCCTTTGCATCTCTTTGAAGTAGTTTTGCTTTGAGTTAGAAATATGTAGAAACATGTAAACCATACTGGCTTCCAGTAACACTGAATGGAAAATGAAATACCCAGTCGCAATAGCAGCACAACAGCATTTAGCAGACGTTCTTATCCAGAGTGACTTACAATAGTGCTTTGTTTGCATACATCATGCTATATACATTTAACTAAGTAATATTACAGCACACCATGGCCTTATGTGCAGCATCAAATAGGAGGCTAAAATATGTTCTCACAAGTGTGTGTGGAAGTGTTTGAGTGAGTGCGTTGGACCAATAGAGGAAGGAAGATATTTGCTGTTCATGACCAGTACCCTCTACGGTTCCTCATCCTGAGGTACTTATAACAACTCTTTTTTTCCCAGCTGCTCTAACAGTCTTGAGGAGATCAATATCACAGCTGATCCTTTCACCTCCAGAAATACAAGCATCATTCTACTTCTCTGATCCAGGTAAAAACGTTTTTTTTCATTCTTTGTTGAGTAAAATCTCCTGTTTTTAGTTTTTTTTATTCTTTCTTTGATCATGTAAAACTTTTTTTTCTTTTATAGGTCAAGTATTCTGTTTTTTGCTTTATTTTTAACCTATAAATAATGTAGAAAAGCTTGTTGAGACTGAGGGTTGAAGTTTGGTACACTCTAAATGGTCTTGCCAGGTTCACCTCTCTGTTCTGATGTACTCTATCCGCTGTGCGAGGTGTCTGGGTTTTGTGCTGCTGTTTATGGGAGTTGTCAGCACACTGGCCAATCTCCTGCTGCTTTTTCCTGACCTGCAGTACCGCTACCTGAAGGAAGGTCATGTAACCCCACATGCTATATATTGCACAGGCATATGGCTATCGGGGTTTGTTGTAAGTGCTGCCATTTTTTGATAAATTTTAAATAATAATAACAACAACTATTCTTCTTCTTATTATTATCATTTCTCCTCTTCTTCTTCTTCTTCTTATATTATTATTTTATATTTGATTTACAAAATCTTATAACTTTATTTATATAGTTTGCTGAAGACATTTCTTTACAAAGAACAAATAAAATGAAGGAACGAATAAACATTAAATAACCTTACTAATAATTAATTAAATTGTGAGTAAAATAGTGTTATTACAATTCAGTATTTATGTTTGCCATAAAAACTTTTCTTTTTTTGTTTTACATCTTGAAGTGATTTATGGCACATGCGCTATGGAACATTATATATACAGTAAAATTATTCCTGTGAAATGTTTGTTTAGGTTTTTTAAAGAGTCATTCATTCTGATGAGGTGACTCTTCGTAAGCAAGGCTATTCCCCCCCTTTAAATCTGTGATGGAGACAAATATGGAAATTACTGATTAGCTTCATGGGATTACTTTGTATTTCTCATTTTCAAAACATCACACAATCATCTGCTTAGTGCATTTTCTGTTTGGAGGTTTTTCTATGTGTCACATTTGAAGTCATGAGTAATGTTACTGCACTCTCAGCCCAGACACTGTGTGTGTGTGTGTGTGTGTGTGTGTGTGTGTGTGTGTGTGTGTGTGTGTGTGTGTGTGTGTGTGTGTGTGTGTGTGTGTGTGTGTGCATGCATGCGTTTTGTCAGGTGCTTGTGGCTGCTCGCGGCTTTGCAACAAGCTATATAAAGGAAGGATGCTGTCTTTTTAGAGCTGATGTAAGCATTCATTTTTTGTTTGTGATTTTTATTTAATGTCACATTTTGGCTGAAAATAAAATACATTCAAATCATACAAATATGCATTTAGAATTGTACTACATTTTGGAGATGCAACATTTGATTTGAATTTTGTTACTTAATTTAAGATTTCTTATTCTTACAACATCCTTACAGCAGAAAAATATGGCTGTGTCAACAGTGTTGGATAATCTACCAATGGAACTAAAATTAAGAGGCAGGGGGTGGGGGCTTATAAATATGATTGATCAGAATAGGCTGTTGATTGGTCAAGGTCATCAAAACAGCATCAGTTCTTCTAGGTACACTTGCACACAGTTTTTGAAGGAACTCGGCTGGTCGGTTGTTCCAAACATGACTGTGTTTCAACCTCCGTGTGACATTGATGATCATCAGCACCTGTTTGGTAAAACTGGTTGATCAGACACTGACTATAATCCTACAAAATCCCTGACTTTGTGCAGGTGTACCTAGAAGAACTGATGCTGGTTTGAAGGCAAAAGGTAGCAACACCAAATATTGATTTGATTTAGATTTTTCTTTTGTTCGCTCACTTTTCCTTTTGTAAATTGATCAAAATAAACAATCAATTCAATTCAATTCAATTTATTCTTGTATAGCGCCTTTTACAACACAGTTGCCCCAAGGCACTTTACATTGGTGGTAGATGGTGGAACAGGTTACAGTAATAGATGTTAAAGCTGGATGACTACGAAGGAGAGGAACCAAAAACTCCACTGTGTGGAGAAAAAAAACCTCTGAGGGTCCAAGGTCAACCGGCTACCCAACCCCCTTGGGTATACTAACAGTACAAAGTTAGTTTGGTTTTAAACTCCAGGATCAGTAAGGAGTCCCAAGTTGCTTCCAGGTCATTATATATATTTCTGAAAGCATTCTTTGTTTACAGCATTTTTTCACACCTGCCTAAAACTTTTGGACAGTACTTTATATTCAGTGGTTAGAGCTTATTCACAATGATACACCTTCACTTCTCCTTAATGCACATTCAATTCAGTTTCTGACAGAAAAAAAACAGCAATAAAATTTTTTTTCCTCCAGATGCTGTGTCGGACTGCATACTCTTGTGTGGCTCTGTTAGCAGCTGCCATCAGCTTCATGATCAATAGTAATGGATTGTTTACTGGACCGCTGTGCCTGCACAATGGAACCGAGGGTCTGGAGTGGTCCAGGCCTTTGAAACGTCAGAATGTGGAGTAAATTAATTTTATACATCTTAAAATTCAGAAAAGTCCATGTAAAAAATTAAGGTTAAAAATTATTATGAAAAAAGTTTGCATGGTTTTTTACCGCAATATCACCCAGAAAATAACGTTCAGTTTGGATTTATGTCTCATAAGACATCAACATGTAGAAGAACAAACAAAATAAATGAAACAAAAGTGTGACCTTAAAAATTCAGTTAAAATCTCTTAAACACCTAAGATTGAAGAAAAAAAAGACTGGTCCTAGTTTTTTAGAACTGTTCCAAGTGAGGCAAACGCTCATGTCCCTGAATGGGGAAGACTTTCTATTCTTGTTTAATGACAACTTTGTCAAGCATGTGAGTGTGACGTAAACAAGAGTTGTGCAAGTGTGAGTGTGATGCAGATTTAAGCGTAATGTATTACAAAATTGTTCACACACCTGTTTACCTGTTTTTAAAAATGTATTTTGGACCATGTCTGTTGATCCATTCCTCTTGAAATATTCACATAATATAAGAGCAGTAGGTGTTATTAAATGGTACCAAGCTGAAATTTGTTTTGTAATGTGGTAATGATGACCTAGTTGTCTGAGAAACACAAGCTAAAAATCATACTAGCTACTAATAAAGTATGAAAAAACACTTATTTTCAAGATTCTAGAGTTTGTCATATGCACAACAAAATTGTCTAGTGAAATTCTCCCTTTATAAATACTAAAAAAAGTTTGTACTTACATCCTTTGCCAAGAAAGTTTTGATAAGCCATTTTTGACATGTAGGTTTGTTAGTTACAGTTTTGTTGATGCTCTTTGTTGCTTCTTATGTAGTGCAGTGGTTTACCTGTATCAGCCTCAAAGGTGGGCCTCAGCCTGTGTGGAGCCTCATGGTGTTGTGATGTGGAACATTGTTCTGTTCTCTACCATCATGGCTGCAAGCGGACTGCAGGTGGTTGTTTGCATTGTGCAGCTCCTACATGCTATACTGGCTGTGGTATTTGGGCCTGGCTCTTGTAATAAAAAGGTAAAGTTCATTATTTTACTCTGGCATGGAATTTAGTATTAACATCTTGTAAAGGTACCTACTTAAAAGGTACCTAGCTTAAAATGTTTTTGGTCTGGTTGGCCGTTAATGTGCAAATGTGAAGAACCTTTTAAAACACTAAGAAACCTTCACACACATGGTAAAATTTCTATATCAGTTAATGCATGCAACTGTTTATTACCAATCAAAGAATGTTTTTTGGTACTATATAGAACAATTAACAAGAAAGATAAAGTAATTACTTGCCATTCTGAAACACAGCATAGCCCACAGTGAAACACAACAATATACATTCTCTGCATTTAACCCATAGTCACACCAGGCAGCAGTGGGCAGCCACATGCAGCACCTGGGGAGCAGTGATGGGGATGGTACCTTGCTCATGGGTACCTACTGTTCTAGGATTCAAACAAAATGTCTGGTGCTGGGGCCTAGCCCCTAACTACTAGGCCACCACTGCTCCCGGGTGTACATGTACAGATTTTTAATTATCTGCTAATTTATAAATTGGTCTAACACGATAACAAAAGAACGCAAGTACTGAAATGAAAACATTACAGATCAATAGAATGTCTTCTCTCAGATAATACTCAGTACTCAAAAAAGATCAGCTTGGGCTGTTCAGTTATGATAGTACAATATTTGCATATCAGATTCTCAACTTTACATTTGATTTCAATAGAGTTTCATATATTTTATAGGTCTTTCATGCCTGAAGAAACTGGAGGTGAAGTTTGGTTCTCTATGCATTTTTTGTGGTATGTGTGATGTGCAAGTGCAGTTATAATACTCTGTACACTAGAGTTATTGCTATGCTGCATTATCCTCATTGACCTGTGTCTCTGTGCTGTTGAGAAAGAGAGAGAGATAAAAAAAAGATTAACAGTACATGCAAAACATTTTTACCTTCTGACATAACCCTAAATGGCTTTGTTTTTGTTAATTAAGGTCCCTGTTATTTAAGAAGTTGCTTCCAAAATAAATCAGGAAGAATAACTTAAATAATGTCAGTGAATCATAGGCAATACTTTTTCAAAAATATTGCTCAAGTCTTGGGGTAATTCAGTGACTCACAAATGAAAATCCTTTTTTCAAGGCCAAGCTAGGCTTAATTTAGATCTGGGAAAATGGCCAAAAAAAGCACTTCCACAAGTGTTGTATTTTTGTATTTTTCTACTATTTAAATCACTAGAGGTCACTATAGGCTACATATTTTAGCACTAAAAACAATCTCAGGGATATTCTGTTCTATACACATGATTTTGTCAAGCTGAGTACAGTCAGTGTTCTGGATTAAAATGTGAATTTAATGAATTTTTATTATACTTTATTATTTAATATATTTTCTTATGTTAACATTAGTTTTAGTAAAATGTTTCTGTTACAGTCACTTCAGTACCTGGCATTTCACTAATACAGTGCTTCCGGAGGTATTTGGAAAATGCTTTAATGTTTTATACTTATTTTCTGGTGTGAATCATGTGTAATAACTTGCATTCTTTATGAAATATGAATTTTTCTTAACAATATTGGGGGATAGAACACTTGAGGCTAAAGATCCTGCTCCTGGGCCTGACTGGACTCAAGAAAACATTCTATTCTTCTGTCATTTTTTTCTTATGTGAATTGTTTTGTATCTTTTTTTCAACAAGGAATAAAACAGAGCTAGATAATGACATATAATGCCATTGACTAGCAGTTTTTCTATGCGGTCCATTTTAAAGTATTAAAAATATACAGAGAAGTCCATTATGAATTGCATTGCTGACACTGTAATCCTTTGTAGAGAAGGTTAATCAAGTCATTTGAAAAGTAAACATTCTCTACGGATTGTATTGTCAGGATGCAGTTCATAAATTTAGTCTGTTTGATTTGTCTTCTCTACTTCCTCTCTTTTTGAAGCTTATTTTCCCTCTTGTTTTCCCTAAAGACTTCTTTGTCATGTTTCATCCTCTGTTTCCTTCCCTGACTGTCCTTTATTTGAAGTGCATGTGTGCTGCCACATAAATCTTTCACCACACTACACTTGTTTAAAACTATACTTTTGTGCCCCCCTCCATTTTCTCACACTAGATCCTTTAAACCAATGCTTACTTTCCTTTAACAGAAATGGCCTCTCTTGATAAATTGAAGAAAAAGGCACACAGAGGCTAGTTTCAATTGATAGAATAAACTATATTTTCTCTTTATGTGAGCAGGCATTGCCAGAGTTTTGAATATAACACTCTATGAAAGTTAGAGAGACAGATAGAGCATGTTAGAAAGAGGAAGACTGATTGATAGATAGAAAGGGTTGGAGAGAAAGAGATAAAGAGTGGAATCTGAAACAGGAAGAGCTTTATAACATCAGTCAGTCAACTACCAGATATTGAATAGTGATGGCCCAGTGTAAGATAAGAAGTAGCCAAAATACAAGAAGAGTTTCGACATTCAGCTTTGCTGAGGGTACAAAAGGAAAAGAGAAATGTGTTGGTTCGCTGGAGAACATATTTATCATATCAAAGGAAGTATATATGACTAGCTGTTGGTGTTGTTGCAGATAACAAGATTAGTGCTTGAAATAGAGCTGCTGAAAAAAATAGTGTACATGTTGGAAGAGAGAAAAAAAATCTGTATTACTGCTGTATAAGAAAAACATTTTATTTGAGAAGATATGACTTTGAGCTTCTTTTAAGCCATACTGCAATTAGATGTATGTATAAAAATGCCCATCTCTGGCAGAAAAACTGCCATTTGACTGACATAGCAAAATGACCAGTTACAGACTCTTAAGTCTAAGGCTAAGTTACCAACCAATTCACTCTGATAAAGCTTAAATACATGTCAAGTTCTTTTGGCAATGCAAACTGGGTGACAGTGTAGTGCAAAATCCTATTTCAATACACACACGCTCCCACGCACGCACACACGCACACCCACTCCTCCAAAATGAACATACATTTATTCAAATATATTAATAGTATTTGTTTTTTAATTAGTTATTAAAAGGATTTTGTGGGTAAATCTGTCAGAATGTGCATGGAGCAAGGAAGTAGACTAAAAGTATCTGAATGCCATGACTTCCCACAACTTCCTATTCTAATTGTACTTGTAGTGAACCTCCTCCACAAAAGCTCCCGCTGAGCACCACAGGGGAGAGAGAGAGAGAAAGGGAGAGAGAGAGATAGTAGTGAAAATCTCAAGTCAAGGCAGCAAACAGCTAAACAGCTGGCGTGAGAGAGAAACAAGTGTGTTTATATTATATGTTATGATGGACTGAAAACCTCACACCAGGGATTTTGGAGAAGGAAGAAGAACAGAGACTGAGATGTTCATTTTCAGGGCTGTTAACTACCAGAGAGACCAACCCACAAAGAAGACACAGCAACCCTCTTGTCCTGATACATCCTGTGTCTGGCATCCTTCTTTCAGAGAAGTGGCAAGATTTACAATCACCTCCTCACCCTTACGTCCAAACTCTTTTCAACTTGAGTGACTAATTCAACTGCTCAAGGTTAGTGGTGCTTCCTGATTACTGAAAAATTGTCATTATGAGATTGGTATGAGAAGTTATCTTGTCCCTGTTAAGGTGGAATATTATGATTCATGATGTGAATGAATAAACTTTGTGGTTTATTTGATGTTTGACATATCATAATTGGCATTTACAGTGTGTGTGTGCATAACATAAATATGTTTTGTTCCCAAACCATTGAACCATTTCAGAACAAGACAATACAGTGCTTTTAAAATGCTGCAAAGTTTTAAATCAAATATCAGTAGTATTATTTTTTAATTGGTATATTTATTCCAATATTCATGTTTTTACCACAATGCTACCACAAAGGGTTGTACGACCAATGGCAAAGGAGAACCCTTTTGCTTCCCTTGTTTTTAAAAGTGTGGGAGTAGGGAGAATTGTGTAGAAATAAGGTTTTGTAACCATTCAACACCTGTTTCTAGGATATATTGATTGTGTGAAGGTTACGTAAAACTTTTAAAATGTCACTTACACATCAGAAAAAGAAAACCTACATCTGAAAATCTGCTTTGGCATCATGAAAAGAAAAATTTTGGTGCCTTTATTTTAAGTGTATTTTAAGAAGAAACATCCAACTCTCTCTCTCTCTCTCTCTCTCGCTCTCTCTCTCTCTCATTCTGTCTGTCATTCTGTCCATTCTGTGTTGATAAATTTGGCTTAAAGCCACATACCCAAAAGAACTGAAACCAAATTCATCTCTTAGTCATTTCAGACCTTTGTTGCCTTTCCTGTCTTGTGTTGTGTTTCTCTGGCTTTTGGTTGTCCACTGAAACAGCAGTCACGGCAAAGTAATCATGGACTCTGTACTGTGCACATTTTCTTAATATTGCTCCTAGACTATTTAGCAGTCTTGACAGTAGATATGTACAACCAACCAAAATTTTTGCCCTTGTCATGCTTTTGCTCTCATTTTACAAACATACACACTACCACTTCCAGCAGGTAATAATGTAAATGTGAATGTAAATAATGCAAATAATGTAGCTGGGTTAAGAATCAGTCTATCACAAAAGTACTCCAGCAAGTGGTAGCACAATATAATTTCAAAAGGGCAACAGTGACCTTTTATATCTGATAACTGATAAAACAAGGTAAAACAAGATAAGCAGCTAAATCTGAGATTTGTTCCTCTTGTTATTTTCATTGTTTTATAATTTGCTTCTTAATGCTTCTTAATGATATTTACAATGTTTATGACATTATAGATGATCAATTCATTAGGGAACCTATTACAGGGATTCTATTCTTGTAATGTGGATTTGCACTGAGCTGCACTAGTTTCATTCAATGATGTGACCAGGCTGGGTTTTCATTGGTTAAAACAAGTTCAGTTTAACCACAATGAAAGCTGTAGGGTAACTTTAGAAAGGAAACTGTTTTGGTGGTTAGTAAAGGGAACTTTAAGTGTGTTTCCCACATCTGTTCTTTAGAAGTGTATTTCAACAATTCTGAATGCCTAAAATGAAGGAAGGAATCAGATGTGAATGAATAACACATGAAACTAGTTGAGTTAAGTCAAATTGTTGGATGTTGAGTGGTGGCGGTCTAGTGGAAGGATACTTATCTATGGACCAAGAGGTCGCAGGTTTGACTACAGCTGTACTACCATTAGGCCCTTGAGCAACTTAATCCTGTTACGGGGGTTGGGGGGGGGGGGGGGCTGTCTCTGTAATCAGGAATTGGAAGTTGCTCTGGAAAAGAGTGTCTGCTATTCGCCATAAATTTAAATTAAGGTACCATGCTGGAGACCTAGACATTGCAGAGATAGATTGAACTGGGTATCTAAAAATGTATGGAAAATATGGAAAATGTATGGGAAGTGTGTGGGAGAAGCTGCAACACTTTGCCAAACCAGCATTATGGAGAGTTTTGCAGACTTGCACACTTTGCAGATTTGCAGACACATTTCCCCCAACCTCCCACCAAAAAAAAAAAAAAACTCCATAAGGTATGGACCAAACAATATGAGCTTTATTTAATTCATGTCTAGAATATTTCTATGACTTTACTGAAACCTATTTAACCATGCATAAACTCAAATATTTACAAAATCACTACAGAGGAATCAGAGTTTTGTGAGCTTGTAGTGCCTAACTGAACTAATGAGACTAGCTTCCAAAAAACCTAACACAGTGTACAGTCCATTAAGGTCCAAAATGTGTCCCATATTTTCAAAATGGCAACAAATAATAAAAGGAAACAATTATTAATTTTCAATTAAAACTATTTAAAACACAGACAATACTGAGAAAAATGTTACTTTAACCAAATGGCTTTATGAATGGTACATTTTGTAAGACTGTTCTAACCTAATGCAATGCTTGTCACATGAGGTTAGACAACTTCCATCTTGCATTTTGTTTCTGTTTCTCTATTATCAGTTATTCTTTATTATTACAGCTTTGCTGTATTATCTTGGTCACATTTTACATGAGTGGACCTTTGTAAACATATATAGCTTTTATTCTGCTATACTTTAGTTTTTGTCAATATTTATTTAAAAAACATACCCAGGACTGTATTTTTTTTTCCCAAGTGTGCTGGATGTACACAGTTTCACTTCCACTGCAAAATCTCTCTTAAGGGTGCAAATGAAGTGAACTAGCACATTTTAAACATAAAATATGGTGAAGATCATAGAGCCAGGTCAGTAATATTTAAATTCACACAAACAGCAGGGACAATTTGGTCATAGTAATTAATGAGAGGGCTAGTTGCAATAACACCTATTAATAAAATTCCCACACAGTAGAATTATACACTGCCTGTCCAAAAAAAAAATCACCACCTGGATTTAAATAGGAAAGAGTCTCCCATTGGATAATTACTGCATGAGGTTATGTTTCAACTGGCAACAAGTTATTTAACCCTAACTGATGCAGTGAGTAGCTTCTCATTACTTAAGCACCCATGGAAGACGCTGGAAGACACATCTTGTGGTCGTGGAAAAGATGTTCATCTGTTTCAGAAGAATCAAATTATTTGCATGCATCAAGCAAAGAAAACTTCAAAGGAGAAGCTGAAACTACTAAAATTAGTTAAGAACTGTCCAACGCATTATTAAAAACTGGAAGGATAGTGGGGAACCTTCTTCTTCACAGAAGAAATGTGGTCGGAAAAAAATCTTGAATGATTGGCGATCACTTAAATGTTTGGTGAAATCAAATTGTAAAAAACCCCCAAAAAAACAGCAGAACTCATGGCTATATTCAATAATGAAAGTAGGGAGCATGAAGGGAACTCAAGGGATTGGGACTAAATAGCTGTTGGTCAGGTCGAGGTTCAGCAATATTGTGTGCCCAAAGACTGAGGTTAGCTGACTACCTGAATCTGCTGAATGACCTGGTTATTCCATCAGTGAATTTCTTCTCCTCCGATGGCACGGGCATATTCCAAGATGACAGTGCCAGGATTCGTTGGCTCAAATTGTCATTTTCACACATGGATTGACCACCACAGAGTCCAGCCCTTCACCCATTGAAAATCTTTGTGATGTGCTGGAGAAGAATTTGCACAGCGGTCTGACTATCCCATCATTTACATTTACAATTACATTTATGGCATTTAGCAGATGCTCTTATTCAGAGTGACTTACATTTCTTCACTACAGGCGTTAAACAAAATGATAAAAGCTGCTGTAGTGTAGATCACATCATTTAAAATAATACTACAATAAACATTGTCATGTAAAGCTTATTTGTTGATTGTAACAGACAGTGTAAATGAAAATACCTAAACCTATTTGCAAAGGAGTTGATAATGCATGACATTCTAGTTAAGTAAAACAATTTGGATGCAAACCAATTCACTTTTTTAAGAGAGAGATGGCTTAGCGGTAGTACTTTTATAATACCAGCTGCCCCTGATAATGTCAGTTTACCCAGTTAGTTTTTCAAACTTTTTAAACTGAACATTTGCAATGGTGTAATGCTGGGGTGTTTTTGGTAGGACATAGATGTGTAGCTGGGAGTCTGGTTCTTGACTTTATTTACCATACTGAGCAAAACAGAACTTAACCACCACTGTTACATCGAAGGCTAAGCCCCTTTAATGCCAGACGCTCTGCTCTGACTCATTGGGGCTTAAATAGCCAGATCCCAATGAAGCACACCTGTGCCCTCATGAGCCCAGGTGTGCTCACTTAGAGCAGAGCGCCATCTACCGTGACAAATGCTTAGGCATCCTTAAATCACACCAGGCATTTCTCCTGCAGGAAAAGTAGACCACTATAATTACACTGAGACTCATTGCTCTTTCAATTAAAAACCTACCATTTAATTGTATTTTGTAAGTAGGTAGGGCTTAGTACCTAATAAACTAGGAACTTACTATACTTTTTGAATGCCTCTTGTACTGTACTTTATATGTATTTTTACATACACTGCCATTTCTTCAAATTAACACATCTGAATGGTGTTCTTCAGGTATGAATTACAGCAATGTTAGCTGTGGAAGCCTTCCTGCTGGCAACAGGACAGATTTCAGCAATGTGTTCACGCAGCAGGTCCTTCCTGTACTCTACGCTGTGATCTGCGTAGGTGGGGTGGTTTTGAACAGCCTGGCTGCATGGATCTTCTTCCGGGTGCCCAGCACTTCTGGCCTGGTGGTGTACCTGAAGAACATGGTGATGGCTGATTTCTTAATGCTACTTTCCTTCCCATGGCGTGTGGCCAGTGACCTGGGCTTGGGTAACTGGCAGATGAAATTGGTGGTGTGCCGCTACACGGCAGTGCTGTTCTACCTCAGCATGTACACAGGAATTGCATTCATGAGCCTTATTAGCCTGGAACGCTATGTCAAAATTGTCCGTGCTTCTCCCTCTTCTTTATCTCGCTTTTGCCCTTTCCATGCCTCTGCCCTCCTGCAGCGTGTACCGATGGCCAGAGCATTGGCTTTCCTAGTTTGGGCCTTGCTGCTGGTCTGTATGCTACCCAACACCCTGCTGACCAATCTCCCTGCAGCTGAGGGTTGCTCTTGCATGGATCTAAAGAGTGCACTGGGCCGACGCTGGCATGAAGTCTCTGCCCACCTCATTGTGGCCATCTTCTGGTTGACCCTTTTACTCATGGTCTACTGCTATATCTCCATTGCTTGCCATGTGTACCACTCCTACCGGAGAGTGCAGCGGAATGGTAGTGAGGCAGGACGGAAGTCTAATCGCAGCATCTTAAGCCTTTTGGCTGTGTTTTTTATCTGTTTTGTGCCCTACCATGTGTGCCGTGTGCCTTACACGCTGAGTCAGCAGTCACGTGACAAGTTTAGCACACGCACACGCTTCAGCCTCTTTCAAGCCAAGGAGGCCACACTTTTCCTGTCAGCCCTCAACGTGTGTCTGGATCCCATTATCTACTTCTTCATGTGCAGGACGTTCCGAGAGTCACTGCTGCGTAAGCTGTCTACTGCAGAGAGTGATAACAGAAGGCCCTCTGTGACCAATGGACTTAGTGTCAGTAATTTGTAGAAGAGAACTGATCTGTCCATGTTCCTCCCAAAGATGCATATTGGTGTAGCAAATGTTGCAAGGTTGGACAAGGATTAAACAATGCTGGCAAAAGTGCCACTCAGACTACAGCATACCTTCTGCAAAAAAAAGTTATTTTTAAAATGCTGTTCTTACTAGATTGTTCAAAGACCTGCAGAATGCCTAAACGGGAAATGTTATGTCAGACTTTACATACTTTTGTATATGCATCAAATGGTTGTTTATTAATTTTACATTGAATTCAATGTACTATTCAATGTGTTAAAGTGTTGTTTGGGACAAAAGGCCTGCTCAGCATAACAAGTTAGAAAGTGTTCATTAAACGGGCATTAACTAGTAGCTTTGCAGAAACAAATGCTACTAATGGAAATTATGATGGTGTCTAGCTTTAGTGTGGGACAATAACTGCTATTGGAAATAAGTGATTTAAACTCACATTTAACATTATAGTTAGTATCTTAAATAACAAAATGCTACTTATCATATGAAGCTATCCAGCTTTGATGTAGCCAGTAATTGAATGTCTATTAATAGGCTATATGTTCTATGCACCTTTAGAATGAAATTAATAGTGTAAATAATGTATTGTTAGAAAACAAATTGTTTGTTGCACTTTGTTCTTGTTGTTGCTTTACATTTTTTCAAAAAAAAAAAGAAAAAAAAACCTGCCCTGGGCTTCATGGACCAAGATTGGTTGAAATTTCTTGAAAAATCTTTTATTCTAAACTCTGAATTTTGAACTGTGAATTCCTGCTCATATGAAGTAACAAAGTTTAACATACAATTTTTTGTTTCAGACAGCATTGATATGCTTAAAATACCATCATATCACTGGTTTGAGTATTTGCTGGTTTACAGTAAAGCCCACTTAAATACCTTGCCAAATATGTTTAGCAGTCACAGTGACACATAGTGATACAATAAGTACAAGCTTTACTGAAAAGTTTCCTTCTGGCAAATATAAAATTAAGTGGTAGGGTCACAGCTCTTTAACTCAACATCATGACCCTGTAAAAACAGACGTGGGTGGATCACCAGTGAATTATTGATACTTCCAATTCTGCAGCCTCTCCCTGAGAAAGGTTTTTCCAGTGAAAATTACGATTCTTTGTTCTTTTTATTATTAATATTTTATTTTATTTTAACATATTTAGCATAACAAAACATCTATAATTTTTTCAATAATAGTGTCAACAATACTGAAATTGTGCAAAAAAAATATTTGTAGCTATTAAATGTGAAGGACAGGTTCTACTTTTCCTTCTATTCTCTGTCTCTATGCATATTGCGTGTGTGCGCGCACACACACGCACACACGCACATTCATAGAATATGCAGAGACATAGACGTTGAACTAAAAAAATATGCCTTACAAATTCTACATTATAGGTAGGTTTGAAACAACAAAATTCCCCCCATGACGGACTTACTGAACTATACTGATGTGACCTTTCACATGCATACAAAACACTTTTTGTCACCACTACCTTGCACTTTCTGAGGTATTTGGCAGGAATTGTAGGAGTGCTTTGCAAGAAAAGCCACCAGTTTCACACTATGACAGAACTGTGCTTACCTACTGGTGTGGCCTTTTGCATGCATACAAAAACTTCTTGTTATTCTGTAGTTGGTTTCTGAGTCTTTCATTGATATTTGACAAGAATGGATTAATATAGCCAAGGAGCCCATGTTTATTATTTTCTTTATATTGTATGGTCCCCACATTCTTCAGACAACACTTACTAAAGCAAATATGAATATAACAGAAAAATCAGATGCAACTATGTGTTTTAAAATAGGAATTAAAATTCTCTATGAATTCGGTTTCACAAAACGCATGCTAACAGTCAGTTCAATCCCTTAATACATTTGACAAAAATATTTAAATTTATTCTACCAGGCAAAAATTTAAATGCAACCACTTCACTTTATTATTCTTTTGTGCTAGGCAGGGATCACTGTGTACTTTCTCAACAAAAGGGCTTAGAATGGCTGACATTATGATTTCACTCAAAGAGACACTGACATTTAAAGCAACCCACAAAAGTGCTGCCTTGCACTTCCCATATGCCTTTAAAAAAGAAGAGATTTCTCAGGAGAAAAATTGTTCACATTCAAATTGTCCACATTCATAATGAAGGGGAAAGTCTTCAGAATTCCCAAATCCAAAAAAAAAAAAAAAAGAAAAAAGATAATGAAACGAGATGAAATGGACAACTCTGCCTGTTAAGCCACCAAAACTGTTACCCTGTTACACATTAAATCGCATTTTGTTGTGTATGGGACAACATTGCCACAGGCCATACACTCTGCTTTCTACCACTAAAAGTGCCCATAAGTGAGCACATCAGAAATGGACCACAGACCATTGCTGCACACCAAGTAGATCACTCCATGGAAACAGTATTTCCTAAAGACAGTGACCTCTTTCAGGAGGAAAATGTGCCCTGCTACAATGCAAAATTGTCCAGGAAAGGTTTAAGGAACATGACAAAGAGTGGTGACTTGGCCTTCTACTTGGAACCTACTGCTGGAAATGGAAATCTTATAGCTATTATGTTGATTTCTTGTTTGTGGACTTAAGAAGAATCCCTGAGTGTGCAACTATAAGCTCTTGCTTATAGCTGTGTAACTATCTTGTTCACAGAGAAAATGCTAAGATTTGCATTAGGAGTGATGGGGATATACAGGATGAAAAACGAGTATATTAGAGGGACAGCTAAGGTTGGATGATTTGGAGACAAAGGTAGAGAAACAATTATTTTGGTTTGGACATGTACAGAGGAGAGACGAGGATTATATTGGGAGAAGGACAAGACAAAGACAAGACAAACAGAAGGATGGAGTAAAAGAGGAAGATGCACCAGGAGAAATGGAAATGGATGATACACTGAGGTGACCCCTAAGTGGGAGCAGACAATAGAAGAACAACATTGTGCTTAAGAGATAAAGAGAATGCACTATGCCTAGAACTTTATGAGGTCAGTATAAATCATTCTTTCTCCTTTGCTTTCTCTGCGCTACTAAACTAGTAAACTAACTTCTCTGACTCATCCTTCCCTGTGTCAAATTAGAATGATGCGGGAAGTAGATGGAGCAAGACAGATGTGAAAGAGATAAGAGATGAAGAGGAGAAATGGAGAGAGATGGGAGAGAAACAGGAAAAAGACATGAGATAGGGAAAAGCAGTTGAGAGAAAAAGGTGGGAAGAGAGATGGAGAGAGTTGAAAGATGGGTGGGTGAAGAAGGATGGAAAGAGGTAGAGAGAGATACAAGATGAGGGAGAGATACAGGAATGCAGAGACAGATGGGATAGAAACAGAGATGGAGAGACAGTGATGGAGAGAGGATGTGGAGACACTGTTAGTATCTTCCTGTGAACTTGCCTCTTTCCCCTTTTTGTCTAGGTCTACTAGCCTGTGGGACAAAAATACCACCAGCATTTGGGAAGTTCCAACGAGTTTACCATCACTGCATTGGACAATCTTGTCCAATTCATCTGGGCCACACTTGACAACTTCCAGGATGTTAAGGATCTGGCAAAAAAGTCTATGCTAGATGCCACAGCACACCTTCAGAAGTCTTGTGGAGTCAATGCAAGATGAGCTGTTTAACCAAGCGAGTGATATCTACACTTTTTCAGCAAGGGTTTTCATGTTATGACTGAGTGGTGTATTATCAACCTTACACAAGCATACTTTTTTCTGAAGACTATGAATTTGTGAAGAGGCTTATTACATTTACAGTATTTAGCAGTCCTTCCATGTCCTAATTACAGTGACAGTCCCCCTGGAGCAACTCAGTGCAATAGGTGGGATTCAATCCTGGGACTCTACCACTAGACCACCATCACCCACGTAGATGTAACTGATGCAAATGCTCATAATTATTCTTAACTTGATGCAAGGAATCTTGCCTTCTCAAACAGTCCGTAAGTATACATAATAGTTTAATGTTTTATTGGTTAATAATTCTGTATTCTTCCTCATGCTGTCAAAATCTTGCTAACTGCTGGGCTGGAACATGGGTGAGTGGAGAGGGAAGGGGTCACAGCTGAAAAGGCCAAATCACTGAATGAGACAACAAACAATCAGGAACATACGTTTGTAAGAATGGCAGCATATGTAGGCTATTCTGAAACTTTTTTATTTATTTGGTGTTATTGGTAATGTTTTAGCCTAGGTAACCATGTAGAATTATTCATATTGTGAAGTTTTAAAGCTCCTTTTGATGCTCTTAGGGATTTTGTCCTTGACTTAAACTTGTTTTAAAATGAAATTAGGGATTTTGAAATTTGCTGCATTGTTACTGTTGCCTATTGTCAGAACTGCTATACAACACATCTGAACTGAACGGAATGGAGAAATAGAGACAGAAAAAGAGGAAATGGTCATCTGCGAGACTTTTGAAGATGATCTGCAAGACTTTTGAAGTGGAACTGGTCTGGTTTTGAAAGAAAATAAGGTAGGAAAACAAAAAGAGAAGAAAGCCAAGCACAGCAGTGTGTGCTGTGTATGCAAATTCCTGGCCCTGTTTATGAAGCTTTGTTCTCGAAAAGGAGAAGCCAAACTAAGATTAAATCCTTCAGTGAATAAAAACTACAGTGGATCTGTTACGTTGCTGATCTTTCTTGATAAGCCAGACTTGCCAGACTCACCACTATCAAACACTGCAAAGAACTAACCAGTGCTTAAGCAACACTTTAATCAATACTTAATTTTTGCTTTCTTTGCTATCTATTTATTTCTTTATTTATTGACTAAAAATACATTTAGTATTATCAAAGAAATAAAAATGTCTAAAAATGTCTTAAAGAAAAGTCTAAGTCAAATTTATTGTCAGTGCTGCCAAAATACTGGTTCTCCCAGACCCCATATAGACATTTGGTTTGGGCAGATCAGCTACAAGGCACAGAACAATTAAAATGTAATGATGAATAAAGTGCAAACAGTGAAAGTGCAGGTAAAAGAGTGAAAACATTTAAACCATGCATAGGATGATTACATGGCAGCAGTTTATGAGAGTAGAATTTTTTTATTATTAGACAAGGATTTAAATTATTTACAAAGATTAACAATCACTGACATAAATCGTGGATTGGTTTGTGTTACGACGCTGACCCCTTGCGTCTCCCAGTATGGAGGTTGAGATCAGAACTGCCACCTGATACTGTGCTCTGGGCGCATCGCACACTAGAGGGCGCTGCTGAGCCGGTCCTACACGAGCGAGTTCATGTGGCGCCTTTGTGTATATTTGTAATTTGTACACGATTCGTTTTAAAAAGCAAAACGCACTCGTTTCAAAATAGATCGACAATATACATTTCAGTACAGCTGACATATTTTAAAACCCTGCTAAGTTAAATACTTTTCTAACAAAGACTTGCGTATATTCGTAACGTCATGGAACAAGAACAGCCAATCAGCTGCTCAGCCGCTCAGTTCGCAAACCAATCAGGACTCAGTATTCAATATGACGTATGTATTCCAAGTAAGTTTAGAAAAATATTTTTTTATTATTATTATTCGCCTCGGAGACCATTAATAAACCGAGGGCGCCATCTAGAGTTTTTTTTGTCCCTTTATGAAATAGCCGGAAAATAATTGTTGATTTTGTAATGACATGTAAAGATACTAAAGGGAGGGGAAAATGCACACTTCATCTTCCAGCTGCTCCAGTTTAGGGCTCGCCACAGCAGATCAACCGCTCTCTCCTCTGAACATGTCCAACGCATCCTTGCTTCTCTGACTTTGTCGCCGAAACGTCCAGCCTGAGCTGTCCCTCTAATCTGCGCGTTTCTAATCCTGTCCATCCTCGTCACACCCAACGAACATCTTTAACTCTGACACCTGCAGCTCTGCCTCCTGTCTTTTCGTCAGTGAAAAACAATACACACTTATACATTCAAAAACGGTGGAAAGTTAGAAATGCATCAGCAAACAGCGATTAACATTTTTGATGCGTTCTTTCCTCTTTTTTACCCTTTCATATTTGAACGATTTAATCTTAATGTCAAACTGAACGATATCTGGGTACAGAAAGTGGGATTAGGAAGTGTTTAGGCTCATCTCCATTGTAGGGTGTTATATCGAGAAAAGACCACAAGGGGGCGGTACAGAGAGCCTGTCTATTAAACCTCCCACCGCTCCAGCTCTCCAGGCTCTCAGGGAAGACGATGTTTCTGATTTAGCTTATTTTCCTGCAAGTTCAGCACAGCAGGGCTGTTTTGTGAAAAGTGTGGAAAGCAGGGCAGTGTTTTAAAGCCACTTTTAATGTGTGAACAACCCTCAATATTTAGTTTATATTTTATTTTCCCTTAAAATTCTCTGTATCACAACAAACCATGCAAAAACAAACAAACAAAAAGCCCAGAGAATTTTTTTTCCTTTCACTTTCTTTATGTTAGTATCCTCTTCGTCTTTCATCTCCTTTTTCTGATAACCAGATGAAATAAAGATCAACTTGAAGGGGAGGAACAAATTGTCCTCAGCCTACAGCCTATCTGCTGCTGCAGATGCTCGGGGGGTGACCTTCTCCTCCTGTTTACTATTTATAACAATTTTCTCTCCTGGTGTTCAACTTCAGAATTTGGCATCTGATTTCCATGTGGTAGATTTTCTGATATGCTTTGAGGCCACAGCAATTGCATTGTGCACGTCTTCTCTGGGTAGTAAAAAGGAAGAGGTAAATAGATTTATAACTCTATGAGGCAACAATTTTTTACTTGCAAATGAAGAACAGCAGGTGAGCACGTATGCCTACCCATCATTAACGTCTTTCTTATACTTATGTCCTTTTCCCTTTCCACAAACTCCCAGAAGCCTTTTTTCTTCCTTGTGTGAGGGCGCAGAAGGAAGTAGGGTGAATAAGACTCTTTTACTTCTAAGCTTTGCTGCATTCTTCAGGGACAGTGTCAGGGTAAGTCCAACTTTAGTGTCTTTCTGGACACAACTTAAACATACTGGGTTTAGCCTGCAGTGGGAACATTTCACATGCCCAGTTCATTTACATTTTCTAATGTTAAAAAAGACCTAATCAGATTTTTGGGGGTGTGTGTGTGTGTGTGTGTGTGTGTGTGTGTGAGTGAGGGGGAATACTTGCATGGATATTTCAAGTTTGAAATCCGAGAACTTATTTAAGAGAAATAATTATGAGCTATTGCTCAAATGCTCTGAATGAGGGAGAAATGAACTTCTAATATGATTATACAAATCAAGCTGAGTGGTGTGGTCATCAGTTGATGGCTGAGCTACGTTTCAACATTGTGAAACACTGACCCATTGATGGCTATCTTTTTTAACTGACTATTGCAAGTAGTGACTTTTAAAAAATGAGAATGACTTTATCATGACATGAACATCCAGGGTAAGTTCATGCATTAAGGTTTATTCAAAATTATTTTGGAGCATTTTATATCCTTTCAGCTTAAAATTGTAATACTATCTTAAGTGCTCTTAAGATTAAGCCTTTGCAAAATGTACAGGTTCTAGCTTCTGTTTGTGCCACTAATAATGATATTCTGTTTTGACAGACTATTTGCAATGTGAGGCTTTGCATAACACCTAAGCTCCTCCTGATACCCTTAGGGAATTTTCCCTGGCCTTCAGTGTATTTTTTTAGGCAATTAGACCTTTGCTGCTTTGTTACTGATGCCTGTCATTAAAACATATGTATCTGAGTTATAAACTGCCTGCAGACGAAATGACAGAAAGAGGAAATGATGTTCAACCATGACACTTGCCTGGTTTAGAAAAAAATTACATGGGAAAATAAGAGAAAAATGCAATGATAGCAATGTGGGCAAGTTTCTGTCCTAGTATGCAGAGCTATCTAGAAAGGAGATGCCAGTCTATGCCCTAAGTCTTCATTGACTAAAAGGCCACAGTCATCATGAGATACATTTGTACTACTCTACTGATCTGTTTTCCAGACTTATCAGTCTTTTAAAGGCTGTCCATTGCACCACTGCTTAAACAGCAAATGCTTGGCTTTGCAGAAGAATTTAAGGTCTGAATTTTTTATCTAAACAGAGTGGTAATTTCTTATATACACAATGTAGTTGAGCAAAATTGATGGATTAATAATTTCTGGAGTTTTTAAAGTTGGTTTTAAATTATGTTTGTGTTTAATTGTTGTAAAACATACTGTCCCTTTAATGACTTTTGCTCAAAATGACTCTTCTTGACTTTTTTTTTGCTAAATGAAAAAGTACTTATTTAATGACAACCAAGTTTAAAATATATATATATATATATATACAATTCAGTAATAAAGATGTGTAGCATCACAGTTGGAACAAAAACCCATATCACTAAACTTTACTGAAGAACATTCTTTCATTTTCAGCCGAAGTTAACACAGCAAGATCTTATTCCTAATTTTGGAGCATTTCAACTGGTCCAGTCACCATAAAGTGGCACTACAATGTTATTTTAAACATTTACAAAAAGTAAAAGTCCTACATCAATTTTAGAGCATTTACATTATGTGGAGATTCAAAAAACTTTAAAAGGTTCTTCAAACTCTCCTATCCAATTCAATCATGTATCAACCAATCAATCAATACCAAATTGTCATGATCATTACATTTTATGAAGAAAAGAAGTTGCTATAGAATCTTAATGATCTTAGCTGGTATCAAATGGAAGTTTTTAAAGACTCACATACATGCATTTTTGCATACATGCTGAGCAGACTGTACAGGTTTCAAAGCAGGAAGTATGAAGGCCATTTGGTGAGTCAAGTAGCTTTCAGAAAATATGCAATTTACCAACACAAACGTCAAAACAATTCAATAATATATTTTTATGTATAATATTCATAATATACACAAAAGCATATAAAGGCATATAACTTTCGATTGTGTAATTAAAGTACAGGTTAGAGGACAGTTTGTTTTACTCTGATCTCTGTGTTTTTCATGCATATAGCTGGAAGTCCACAATGGAGGCCATCAGTCTTACCACTGCTTTGAGTGAAACCTCAGCTTTTAACACAACAAACGCGACATTATCACCATCCTGTGTCCGGACTGAGGTGCCATCTCATCCTTTATTCATTGCTGCCTACTGCCTAGTCTGCCTTGTTAGTTTGGCACTAAATGCTATCACCATGCAAGTGTATTTCTGCTCTTCCCAACGACTCCGTTCCAGTGTCACTGTCTACCTTAAGAACCTGGCTGCAGCTGACTTCTTCCTCTGCCTCTGTTTGCCTTTACGCATAGCCAACTATGCAAGCAAGTCCGTAATTATGCGTCGCATTTATTGCAACATTGGGGCCACGGCCTTCTACTTCAACATGTACGCAAGCATTCTCTTCATGGAGTACATTGCTGCAAACAGGTAAAATTACAGGCTTTGTGCAATAAAGAACCACAGAAGTTTCTGTGGCCTGTTAAATATAGGTCATGCTTTTCACACACTTCAGCATCCCCCTTCCATTTCATCTTGTGCCCCCAGGCCTAGAGATTTTCTTTACCTTTAAAATTTGTTAATGTAATGCATGTAATGCATTACATTCAGCATCTAACATGAAGTGCAAAGTATAGTATAATACAGATAAGTGCAGCATAAGTGATCTCAAAGTAAAATAAAATGTAATTGATACTGGAGAACAATAGAGGGGTGTGTATATGTGGTAATGTACACAGTTTAGACAAGAGTACAGTTGGGTGTATGTACAATATAATAATGGTCTGTACAGAGTGAGACATTAAAACTGTATAAACATGAACTGTGTGCCCCTGGGCAGATTTTACTAGCCAGTGAAATGCATAGCACCTGATGCTGCAATTGCAAAACCATACTGAGATAGTTAGTGAGTATGATCTCAGTAATACAGCAGATAAAAGTATATATATTGTGTTATGTTGTAATGTCTTTGCTTTGTTCTCTTTGACAAGGATCTCCAAACTGTAGTCTAGCACATTTTAGTGATTTGCCAGATGTAGTAAGGAAAACACTTTCTTTGCTAGTTACCAGCCGCATTAGAAGTGAAGAATCCTGAACTACTGGAATCTTTATTAGACACATATACCTTGTAGTGTATATGTTTGAGACTATAGCTAATCATTTTCCCCACAGTATCTACTAGTCATCATTGTAGCCCTTGATACATGATAAATGGGGCTGATTGTGGTTGACAAACTGTGAGGCCTACAGTCTGTAATTGTAAGCCTACAAACTGCACCTACATTTCATTAAAATTACCAGCAGGTTTAAGTTTAATAAACTGCTGTGCTTCTTTCTTTAGGTATTTGAAGATTGTCCGTCCATTGGAGACTCACAGCCTGCAAACACCCCGTGCTGCACGCTACATCTCCATAGCAACATGGGTTTCTTTGTCTGGAATGGCTTTCACTTACCTAATTGTCTTTTTCTGGACATCTTGGAACATTGACCCAAATCCAGAAGTCATAGGCTGTGAGGCTTTACATAGCTCTAAGCTAAATCTGCTTTACAAGATCATTCATAGCATTTCTGCAATCATTTTCTTTTTTGTTCTTGTGTCACTGGTCCTGTTCTATTGGGGAACTGTGCAAAAGCTCAGGCAAATCCGACGAGGCCCTGCCAAGACCTGTAACCATAGGCTCAGCAAATCTAAACGCAACATGCTGGTGCTTGTTGTGGTTTTCTGTGTGTGTTTTGTGCCCTATCACTTGGTGAGGCTCCCCTATGCTTTTCTGAAGCCGCTGCTGAAGAACTGTACTACAGCTCAGGTTTTCTACACTGTGAAAGAAGTTACAGTTCTGCTTTCAGTGCTCAATGCTTGCCTGGATCCTCTGATTTATTTTATCTTCTGCAAAACCTTCAGGGCCCAGTTGGGTCTCAGAAATCACCAAGCCACATCTAGTCTGAGGCTGAGTGGACTTCCTGGTGAGATGAAAAAAGAAAGCAGCTCAGAGAGCAGGGCCTCTATGCTGAGACGTCAAAGTGTTATTTAACTGAAAAGATCAGCAACATATCGATCTTACTTAAAAATAAAATGCTGTTCAGCAATCATCACAAAGACACTTTGCCAAAATAATATCTTAATTTAACAAAAAAACCTTTTAGAATGAAGAACAGAGGTATTTTTTCTCCTATCATTTGAGATCGACATGATACGGAATGGCATCCCGTAGTAGAAAAGCATTCATTGCTACATATATTGGTCCACAATAAAAAGCACTTTTTACAGTCAAATACACTGAGAATATACACTTTCCTGGCAAAAAGTGTTTTTATTAATGGGAAATTTTTTTCACTTCATTGCAAGAAGTTTGAATAACCATTTATAGTAAGAATAGGTGACTTAGGCATTTTACACACAGTGCTCTGTTAAAACTTCCTCAATTTCTGTTTTATGATAGCAGCTTCCTTTCTAGGTCACAACTGCCTGGAGCTCTTCTAAAACAGCATCCTTTATTCTTACTGGCATAACTTTTCCGGAAAGGGAAAATATCTGCTTTCTTAGAAAACTAGATCTGGATGCATAAGTCTTGTCATACTTAGTTTTAAAAAGAGTAAGTGACAGGTGGTTTGTGGCTGTCCTAATAGAGAGTCTGGAAACTTTAGTTTTCCGCAACGTCACTGCACCACACTGGGGAAGAAATTACTGACACCCTCTTTCACTTCTGAGCTTGAACGTCATTAGAGTCAGGCTTGCTGAAGAGAAGCCTGATTTTCTCATACAGTGGAGTTACCAGGGGGATTATGATGATCGTGACACCTCTTGTTTAACAAGCTATAGGATTCTGTTTTAAGACATCAGACTTCGCGAGCAGGTGGTGTTCTGATAGGTTCCGGTTTACAGCTGAGACGATGAGGTGAGTCTTTCTTTGAGCGTACATTGTCTGAGAACCACGTGTATTTGTTCCTTCCTGCTTGAGGGTTTTTTAGACTTTATTTTCAGCTTGAGGGTTCATTTAAAGCTTAAAGGCACATTTCTGACTTTAAATTTTATAAATGAACCATGGTATCCATGGGTATGTCCATGATGTGATGTATAAGATTTGATTCATGAGAGATATGGGAAGTAAAAGTAGCTCAAGGGAACATAATGCTGAACTGCATCTTCAAATGGCACATGTTTATTGGTCTTATGTTAAACACAAGTTCCCATTCTTTTCTAACCACTTAAAAAAAAAGACACAAAGACATTGTTAACATAAGTCCTCTGTCAAATCATGCTGTTCTTTGCCTGAAATGTCAAATCATGCTGTCCTTTGACTGAAATGTGCTCAGACATTTTTCTCTTGTTTGAAGGCTTTAAGAATTTTTTTTTTTTGAACCATACTCTCACATTCATATGGAAGTAGAAGTGGAAGTGTGCACATAATAGCCAATACATACCGGATTTTCAGTACAGGATATCCTCAAAATTCCTAGTTCTGTAACATGTAATGTGACATGGAGACTGGAAATGTGTTTATATTGTATATCCTAAATACATTGTTATCCTATTGTTACCAATGAAATGTACCAAAGCGATGACAGTGAAATAAACCACATTCTGTGATAATGTCCTACATGTACATCAACTTTAAAATTTAGGTTATTTTCAAGAGCTTTCTCTTCCTTAATTAAATATATATATATATATATAATCCATCAAACCTGACACAAATGAGCACTGTGAGAATGCTTATTTCAACACTTCTGCACAGACTTCCACTTTATAAGGTAGTGTAAAAAAACTGACCTTCTAACAATAATTTTAACATAAATGTCTGTTTTATACATTCTGTTCTTCAAAATTATTTGAATTTCAGTTAGCTTAAAAACTTCAAGGCAATCGTGTAATTTAATTTATTTAAATAAAATCACCATTTTTGTGGGTCTATGGTGGTTCAGAACTAGGCCCCATGATTGGAGGTTTGTAGATTCAAGCCCCAGACCAATAGATTACCCTGTGGTATCCTTGAGCAAGGTATCACCCTCCAACAGTGCTTTCTTGCACAGGTTCCTGGTGTATGTGCTTGCTACCAGTGTGTTTGGATGGGTTAAATGCATAGGGCAAATTCATTGCTCACAGTTCACAGTGTGTGTGTGCCAGGATTTTAATTAATTTCACTTTAACAAGACAATGTCTGCTTTTGGATATTATTTGTATGAGACAATTTTCCAGTCTGTATTTTTCATCTAGAATTAGGTTACTGTACCTTTTAGGACTCATACTTAAGGGACCTCTATACTGACTGGTTCCATTGTAATCTCTAGAATGAGTGAACATATGTAAATGCATTGGTTTTCATTTCTTAATGAAAGCTGTGAATTCAAGAGGCTTACTTTACTTACATGGACTTTACATGGAAGATATGGTGAGCTTTGAAACCTGAATAGTGTTTACATACTATACTCTTTAAAATATTAGTTCCACAAAGTGTGACTGTAAAGAACATTTTAAAAGGTTTATAAAAAAAAACTACATAATGTAAATATTTATTACAATTTTAAGGGTACTTCATAGGAACATTCTTCTCATTAAACATTTCAAAAAGATGCTTTCACATTCAAATCTTTTTTTTCTAAACAGATTTCTCTTAAGAGCAATACTGTGAAAGGTTCTTTATGGAACCCATGCTGATTCTTCCATTCCTTCCATTACTAAGAATTTTTAAACTTTTCCTTTACTCCTTACTTTCACTTACTCAAAATCTGGTTTTCCATGATATTTGCCTTTTGAGCATTTAGTATTGTTTTACCTTAAATCATATGTGCTGGATTATAGTGCTAGAACAACTAAATATCAACAGACTTTTGCATTTGATCGAATCAATATTACATTTCTTGACTGTAATCTATCTTATTGTTTCAGATCTTATTTGAAAATTGTGCTTTAAAAAGTATTTGTTTAATGTAAACACATATGTAATGCTATTTAAAGATTAATGGTTAAATCTCTTGTATCTTTTTCTTTGCAGATGTTTCTTTCTGATTTATCAGCAAACCAGTGACACTTTCTCTCTGACTGAGCAAAGAAGGGAAAAACACTGCACACATCTTTTCTGAAGTCTATATTCATCCCTTGCAATAGCCAAGCTCAAAATCTGGACATTATATAATTCATCCAAATTCACAAAATGTTTGGAACTACATCCCATATTACTGCAAAAATTGTATCCAACCTGTCAAGAACAACCCCTGTCCCACCGGTGGAGAAATGTGTGGTGAATGACAAAATGATGCCCTTTGCGTCACTCTACATCCTCATATTCCTAATAGGCTTGGCTGGCAGCCTGGTGGCACTCTGGGCCTTCATATATAGCAAGAACTCTAAGAAGTGCATTAACGTTTACCTGATCAATCTTCTGACTTCGGATTTCCTTCTAACATTGGCATTGCCAGTGAAGATTGCTAAAGACCTTGGGGTGCAGTCTCAGAGATTAACCATTTTCCTTTGTCAAGTGGCTTCACCCCTCATCTACATCAACATGTATGCTTCCATCATCTTTCTAGCCTTTGTCAGCGTCCACCGTTACCTTCAGATCACACACAGCTCCAAGTTGTTCCGTTTGCAGGAGGTGGGCTTTGCTGCAATGATGTCAGCTGTAGTTTGGCTGTTGGTGCTCTTCATTAATGTTCCCAATATGGCAATCCCTATTAAGGACAAGATTCAAAACAGTACTTCCTTAACATGTGCTGACTTAAAGGAGGAGATTGGCAAGCACTGGCACACACTCTCTATCTTTCTTGGCATGGCAATCTTCCTGAATGCCTCAGTAGCTGTGCTTTTGTCCAATGGATTGGTGCTAAAGCAGTTTTGGGGCAAACGTGGAGGAAACCCCCAGGAACAAGACAGCACTCATCAAGCCACAGTAAACATTGGTATGGTGACTGTAGCATATGTGGTGTGTTTTGTGCCTTACCATGCAGTGCGGATGCCTTACACATTCACACAGAATGAAATAATCACTGACTGCAGTGTGAAGAAACATCTTTTTCTAGCCAAAGAGTCCACTTTGCTCCTGGCCATCCTAAACCTGTGCTTTGACCCTGTGCTCTACTTTTTTATCTGCCGCTCATTCAGAAACCAGATCTCACAGGTTTTCTCTAAAAGGGCCATGTCACACAGGACAACCACATCTGTTCCAGATCAAGAGCTATGTTTGCAGCCTGTATCATAAGCACACAGCAAGAAGAACTGGTTGAAACAGGAAGCCACACTGATTAAGTCATAGATTGTTCCGCATACTGCTGTACATACTACAGCACTGCAATAGATATATCAAACTTTTAAGAAGAGGACATGAAACCGAGAATGTACGACACAAAGAGACTTCATAAACAGACATGAACAGACTAGGAAGACTGTAAACAAACAGTCTGTAAAGCTCATTATAACTGCTAAGCAAAACGCATGAACCTAGTGCACAATCTTTTTTTTTTAAACCACAGATTAATGTTAAAATAAGTCAAGGCACAAACACAATACATTAAAGGGCCCATATCATGGGACATAGCATGATAAATTGTTATATTTTTGTGTATTATTAATTTCTCAGTCCACTACATCTACAAAACAGTCCATTTTTGTCAGCAGTCCTTGTTTTGACAAAAAAGTTTCCTTCACCCATTGATCTTGAAGCTAAAAGCAGTGCTGCAGCTTGGACTGCTTTTTGTCAAATCACAAAACCGATTGTACATCAGTTGACATCGAATGTACAAATCAATGTCATTAACATATGTCAGAATAGATAATAGATATCAGATAACACAAAGAGCTGAAGAAAGGTTTGAAAAAGAAAATAATAATGACTGATTTTGGTAAAGAAAACCACACTAATGTCTTAAGCGTGAAAGACGTATGTATATTAGAAATGTAATAAAAGGGGAACCATTTTTTGTTCTCTAGTGTTCAGTCCAAAATATTTTAATGCAATTGAACTGACCTCTGAAGTGGATAATTATGAATCATTTTGACTAACCTTAAAACTACAGTCATCATGTTTATAGTTTATTCTTATTCTACTGCTGCATGTAATACAAATATCATCTCTTACCCTTTAAGTCTACCTACAATGCATTGATTTTTAATATCTCATAAGCCTACACAATCAGTATCAGAATTTGAAAAAGTTTAGAAAAACTATATATATAATATCAATACATCATCAATGTTTTAATCAAATGAAAGTGGAAAAATGGCACAAACAATATACTTGAAAGGGTGCAAGAAAATTATTTACATTGACATATACAGGTTTATTAAATGTACACAATGTTTAAATAAATAGATATTTTTCTGTTTCATGCTATACCATATTTAATGTTAGACAGTGGTTTGTGCTATGGTGGCTAATCAGCTGGACTGATGCTCGCACAGAGAAAAGCTGTAGGAAGTATTTTTTACCTGTATATGAATGCGTCTGGATTTATTGATGTATTATAAAGAATGTATTCAAAAGAATGTATTAAAAAGAATTTATTAAAAAGAATGTATGCTGAAGTGCAAAACTTGAGTGCAGTTACTCAAGTGTGAAATTTAAGTTGTGAACATCCAGCTTAAATATGATCAGTTTACAACTTTGCTGAAAAAGAAAGAAGAAGTGATGCTACCATAGTGGAAAACTTTTTGACAATGATCAGCTGAAACAGGAAAATGATTTGAGGCTATGGTTTGGTTAAAAATTACATCCTCTGAGCTTCTTATTTAGGTTTAGACATGTTGTAGTATTGTAACTCTTATGAACTCTTTCTTTGTTTCACTTTGATTTCTGTTATTTTAGTATGTTTTACTTATTTCCAGTAAAATTCTATAAAAAGGAAGAATGTGGGCAAACTTAAAACATATTAACCAAATCAAAGACCTGTCTGTGAATCATCTGCGCTTAGGTCTCAGAGAATGTGATGTGTTGACACCCACTGGCTATTTCTCATCACTCTGTCTCTAGACATAATCAGGTGGTCAAAAATGCCAGTGGGTTATTTTAGCTGCACCACGGGCTTCCCCATTTCATAAACTAAGCTGATTTTCTCTTTCTTTTAAAGGAAGGGATGAAAAAGCATATAGATGTCAGAGTTGGTGAGATCATTGCTATTAGTAAGGCAGCTTTAAAAATTTCCCTTTAGTTCATCAGCACATTGTTGTATGTTCCTGATTAGAGGTGCATATATTATTCAACAAGAGGCATGTCATTTGAAACATTGTGTCAAATAAAAACAATCTGGATATAGAAACTATTTTTATACCCTATTTTGTTTCCTTAAAAAAATTCCTATCATACATGTATGAAAAGCAGCACACTCTCACAGGTCACATACAAGCAGTAAGATGGTAAAGTGTTATTAGATTTCTGGCTGAGCGGTCATGGACATATAAAAATGGATGCACTGAAGCCTAATTCGCTCACTGCAACATGACATTTATGATTGTAATAGACTGGTGAGATGAGTTAGGGAGCCCCTGTTGGTGCAGTTCCAAAATTAATCAAGTTTAAAATGTCACAGGGTGTGTGCTAGTATCTGCAAAGTGTCATTTCCAAAGATGCACTCAAGCAGCAAATGTTTGAATGATGTATGATACTGTGTAGGTTTTTAGTGGATGTTGTGATGTGGCCGATATTGTCATTATGACTAATACTTTAACATTCATAAAGCATACAATGAGCAATACCTTAAAACTTAGGGAAATCCCTGCTACATGTAGGAATAAAAGCTTGACTTGAACAGTAGGGCTTACCTGATTTCCCCACTCTGGAAAAGCATGAAAAAAAAAAACTTCATAAACATGACATAATATGTACTGCTGTGTACCCCCTAGAGCCCCCATAGAAATACATTAAGTTAATGCCAAGCTATTGGTGTTATAAAACCACATTTGATGCCATTTAGGCTTGTAACATGTTTCCTGATGGCCTGTAAGACATCTGCTGCCTTTGACATGCTCTGCTGAAAGAAGGGTCCAGTCCAGTTACACACCAAAAAAAGTGTAAACTGGTAATAGACTCAGTTGGTTGCTTTTTTATAAATATGCATGTTAATAGATATAATATTTGCATTTTATGTGAGACTTACACTTCTGGCCTTTACCTCACACTCACATGAAAGTTGTGAACAAGTTTCCCTCCAAGCTGAACTTTTCAAGAAAATGTTGAGATGCTAAGAAGAAAAAACTATTTAGATGAGGAGGTGTAGTCTTCAAGCAATTTATAGTAAGAAACAAGCTTGCTAGGTCTGTGCATATGGCTCTGTAGGGTTTTCAAATTCCCCAGAGACTTGCTCTAGGACCATGTGATAACAGCTTAAATACCCTTTGAAACACAGTTCCCATTTATGGAAATTAACCAACATTTTAGGGATACAGTATTCTGTCTTTTTTATGAAATACTGCATTATATTCTGTGCTCTGTAGTAAACTCTTCAAAAACCTCTGTATGAGTATTTTGTCAAACAGAATGTGATTACACTTTATAGATTAAATTTGACAGTGCAGTTCAACTTTAAAACTGACTGGACTTTTAATTTGTACAGTGTGAGGCCAGGTGTATGTGCTAGTAACTGAAATGTGAGTGAATTCTGGGGTTGAAGGTGTTTGTAATGTCATGGATTGTTATATTTAAATTCGTGGTTTTACTGTTTGTGACAGATGAGTTGTCCAGTCTTCTCTTGGCTGGGTTACCTCTTTGGCTAACCACAGCTGCCCATAATGGACTCTATTGCAACAACCCTATTTTTATTAAATAGTTAATTGTCTACATACTTATTAGCTCATTAGATCATCAAAGATCATGTGTATCCAGTCTTCTAATCGAGATTTTATTGACTGAAGGCATAGGTCACCTACAAGAAGAAGCCCACTAATAACTCCAGAGTCTCCAGTGGCCAGAGTACTAACCTTTTTCTTCACAGCATTATTTTTGCCTTTTTCTCTTTGTCAAAAAAGTTCCACAACACAGCATTCACAAATAATATATACCAGATGCTCACACACAAAAAACAGACATAAAAATACAAACAACAGGCATTACATTCCAAAAAAAAAAAATTGTAAAATCCCATAGTAGAAATTGGCATTTTCAGAGCTTGCTAACTAACCCACTAGGTAAAATGCTAAAGCCAGTCATAGCACATGACAGTTCAGTATTTTTAATCAATCAATTAAAAAAAACAAAAAAACAGGAAGGTATCCAAACACGGGACAGTACAAGTAATTAGCTACACATAACAAAGGACAGCAAATGCAATTAGCCAATTAAAGTGCAGAACAATAAAGGTAATTAGCCAATGAAAGTGTAGTATGGTAAAGGTCAATCGCCAGTTACAGCACAGTGGACAGAACATTTTATAAGCCAATTACAGCACAGAAAGTAAAGGTCATTAGCCAATCACAGGACTGGAGGCAATGGGAGTGTGAAATAAACACCGTTAAACGGTTGTCCTGGAGACGCGGAGCGGGGAGTTGTAAGTTTATACGGAGAGGACATGTCGCACTCAGGCCGGAATGGGCCTGGGTCTGTGTGGTGATGGAGGGCTGTTTATCAGGCGGCGCCGGGCGGCTCCGTGCGGGTGAGGAGTTCTCCGCCCCGCCGTGTGTCTGACATACATACATACATACATACATAGAGAGAGAGAGAGAGAGAGAGAGAGAGAGAGAGAGAGAGAGAGAGAGCGCGAGAGCGAGAGCGAGAGCGCGCGCGCGCCCAGTCCACCCGGTCGGACATCGCCATGACCAGCCGGCAGAAGAGGTTCGTGTTCTCGGCGGGCGGGCTGATAAGTTTCGCCGCTGTGCTGCTCGTGGCGGCGGGGATGGGAACCCGCCGGTGGGTGACGGCCAGCGTGCTGTGCCAAACCGGCGCACACCTGGTGAACGCCAGCGGCCCCGAGCTGGACAAGTTCACAGGCACGGTGAGCTACGGGCTCTTCCACGGACAGAGACTCAAACAGTGCGGCCTGGGAGGAAGACCTCTCTCCTTCTCCTGTGAGTACGGTGCGGTTAAAAATTCGTTTCTGTTAAAACCCGAGCACAGTGGATCCCTTTACACAAGCTCATTAAATTGCAGTTAACAGAAGTAAAACATAAACGCCTTTAAAACATTAGCATAAATAATTAAATCGTTTCAACAGTGCAGGCCGATTAAATATCAACACTACACATTAATCCAGTGAAATACAAACAAGCAAACAGACAGGGGTTTTTCACCGCACCCTCATCTTACATCCATGGGTTTCTGTCTCTGCCACTCTTTCTTATTAAAGCGCTCATCTGAGGAGGGGGAGGAGGGGGAGGAGGGGGGAGTATGTGATATGCAGCTAAAGGTCTGGGGACCAATAGGCTCCCTCAGCTTAACTGAGATGCAGAAAACCCCAAAGCTGGTTGATCTGACCCTCTAGTGTGGCACAATGAACAAGCGATTACAGAGGGTTCTCCCTAATGAGGTCTGGATCAGGCCCAGACTTTTCGCTCCACAGCACACAACACTGCACTGCTCCTGCTGCACTTCCACAGAGCTCTTCATGCAGAGATGAAAAAATGAAAGTGGGATAGCTAACTTTCATCCATTATGCCTTTGGCCTGATCTTGCCCTTCTTAAGATCTGTGAATGATTGCAAAAAACTTAACTCTAGATTCATTTGTATGTTCATTGCATTGACTGAAGCAGGCCTCATGTCTCATGATGCATACCTAACAAGAGCTGGATGCTTGAGCCTATGCTTCAGGTGCAATTCATTTTATGAATATATAGACTCTGTCCAGATATTTCATAGCTATCTTGGAAAAGTGTGTGTGTGTAGGGGGCATGCATGTAAATGGTGCAACTGGCTGCAATTGAATGATAAACCTTTTCTTCATGATTTATGATGGACATAACTGCTTATTTCTTAAATATATTTTCTGAGACTACGAAGTGTACCGTACTTCTAATCTGGTGCAAGTGATTTTACATTTGGGCATCAATTAAGTGTTGTCCTTTTCTGCTTGTGTAGTTTTTCCTGACCTGATGGAAGTGATCCCAGCTAGTCTCCATGTGAGCGTGATTTTCTTCTGTGCAGTGCTCATCCTCTTCTCTTCCATATGCTGTGCCTTCTTCATGTACAATGCCTTTGGGAATCCTTATGAGACCTTGCATGGACCACTTGGCCTCTATATGTGGAACACGATCAGCTGTAAGCCTATGCGCATACACACACACACACACACAGTCTTCTAAATGAATTGAAATTTCAAGTTTTTTTTTTTTGTTTTTTTCAATTCCTTGTAGAAAATCCCTTTCTACACACACACACACACACACACACACACACACACACACACACACACACACACAGTTATATAATCCCTGAAGGCACTTCTGCAGCTTTGCACTGTGAATCTGAGCGTGTATAATTTACTTTTCAATACAATGAAGACTGTTTTTGTGTATCTCTTAGAAGAAAGGTTAGGATTGGCTTGCATAATAAATAAATAAAGCCATGGAAATAAATGTACTTCGGCCAACTTGCCAGCCCATCTCTAGTGTCGGATAACCTTGTTGTTAACATACTGATGGACAGGGCCATTTTAATGGGCAGTTTGACCTGTCAGTGTTATCAGTTCCATTAAGACGCCAAGCAAGAATTAAAAGTGTATTATTTACAGCAGTTTGTAGGGCAGGATGTAGGTCATGATGGTTATTGGGAACTAAGGTAACATGTTTCAGAATGTACTGAGTTTATAGATACATACGGACATGGATATGAGTTATGACACCACTGTATTTCTATGTATGTAAACGGAAGATTCATTTTTGTTTTGTTTTTCCAATATTTTTCCTTATACCTCAGTATTAGGGTAAACTCATTGATTTTTAAAAATCTTTTTCCCTCCTCCCCCAGAACTGCAGGCACTGATTGCTCATATTTGAAAACCTGGTGTACCTGTTCATATTCATCAAGCACTGTACACTAACAGAATGTGTATGCAAATCACTTTTGGATAAAAAAAAAAAAAGAAAACAAAGTAGCTAATACTACAACCCAGAATACAGGCAGCAATGTTGTAACTATGGCAAGGTTTAAATGGGATAATGCTGCCATCAGTTGTTCTGTTGCCTGTTCTGTAAGATGGCAACACCAGAAACCCAGCACCACCAGAGGCATTGCTTGTGACTGAATAATTTGCATTGACACAAACTAATTTTCTGAGTTATTAAACCATTGAAAAATAAATGCTTACAGTGAGCAAAAAAATTGGATATTAACTGGTTCCAATATTGAATACTGGAATTCACTGATACGTCACTATCAACGTGCTCTCTTTAGTGGGGTCATTCACTCTATGGATCTTCACAGCATTACTTCTTCCGTAGGTCACACTGAAAGTGAACAGAATGCCTCTCCAGGAAAATAATGCTGTCCATAAGCAGGATTCTTTTTAAATTGGTCATGGGCAAAGTGGGTGGACATAACATGTCCTGTCATAAACTATTGTTCTCTATTTTCCCCTCATTCATGTGTAGTTCAGCTGCAATGATCCGACATAGCAAGAGGCTTGGGCTTGGGCTGTCAATCATGTGTGCTCGTCAGACATTTTTGGCCATGTTGTTTATGTAGAAATGTAATAAAACTATTTATAAACTGTACTGTCTCTTCCAACTGCCTTTTTACACCTTGTCTTGTGCTACTGCCTCTTCTACAAATGTGCTTTTAATGTTTGCATTTTAGTATGAGCATTGTACAGATACTTGTACATTACTGGAAACCATTATCCTAATTAGCTGACTGGCTAACCAAATACTTTTGAATTATAGGGAGAAATTAACTTGATATAACAATCATTCAGAATATTACTCACTCAACCTTGTACTCTTGGGCAGGTGTCTGCAGCTGTTTGGTCCTAATCCTTTATGCAGCAGAGGTCAAATTGCATCACCTCTCTGAGAGCGTTGCTAACTACAAAGAAGGCAGCTTCATCTACAAGACACGCAGTGAGAAGTTTGACCGTTCATTCTGGCTCATATTCTTGGTCTTCCTCATGCATTGCCTCAACATCTTACTGATCCGCCTGGCGGGAGTCCAGTTTCCGTTCCAAGGGGCCAAAGAGTCCGATGCCACCACAGGTGCAGCAGATCTCATGTACTGACCAGTCCTATTGTTCACCAGCTCTGCCACCCGGACGTGACATTCTATCGTGGCTATTAGCACCCCTCAATAGGAGTCTTGCATCTTGCAGGATCTGCTGTTGTGGTTTGTTTACTGATGAATAGGCACTGCACATCTGAGCCTCTTAAGCTGTGTCCTTTCACTTTCAGTAGAGGCATATGCTTTGAATGTAGCATCCTGGCTGTATCTGAGAGAGATGAGTCTTGTTTCTCACTGCAGTGGAGGTGGTCAGTCTTTCAGTCACATTCCTGATCACACATTCTGTTCATTTCCATTGCAATTAAGGCTTAATATTTTAAATGAATAGCAGAAGTGCAGACATGTTTAGCTCTGTTACTTCTCTAAGGAAGAAATCAGTCTTTCATTCATTCAGTTAATTTGTATTGCTACCCCAGTTCACTGATATATGGTACCGTTTTTTTCTTGGATATACTACTGTCTGAACATCCAACCACAATGTGCCAAGGAATTATCAATAGCAAAAATGCTTGAAATGATCAGAACTTCTGATATTGGCCTCTAATTTTGGTATCTTAAAATGGCTAATGGAGTATCAACAACTATCAAAGAAGGTGCAGAAAGTTTTGTATTTTAATCAAAGAATACCTACTACAAAAACATGACAGTTAATTATTAACATTGTTATAGGGCATGCTTATTATTAATTCAACTGTAAGTTGTTTTAATTTATTGAACATAACCAATGGGACACAATTGCATTGTAAGAAAAAAGTTGCATACAATAGTTGAACAAGACCTAGATCAGGAAAGTAAGCTAACTGAATCTGGAAGACTTGAGGCATTTGCATCCTGTATATGTGCTGAATACTGGACTACAATGTGCATCGACTACTGACTGTAGTGTAATATCACACACTAAATGAACTTTTTGGTTCAGGTCTAGTCTATGCTTAGTGTCAAAGTAAATCCATGACAATTTATCCTTTGACTTTATACTTTTAAAATTGAATTCAGCCATTTTTCATTATTTTGCATAATGTGGTTGTTGCAGTTATGAACAATCAGGTTTAATGTTTGATGGGAAATGCTTTTTAGGAAAAAATACCAGCTCACATTTCTTTACAATTGTAGTGATGAGCCAGATGTCTTTATGTCTAAAAATTAAATCTAGCCATTTTATTTACTTTTCAGTAATTGAACAGTGTTTCTACATGTGTTTATATCATTTTGAAATGGAGGCAAATCAGAGAAAATTAGTTTTCTTTTGGCACTATTTATCCCCACATGTAACTGCTATGATTTTTATTTAAAAAGTATGCTTTAAGGAAAATCCGTATCTCCAAAGGATTGTAAACAATTCTAATCCGTGTATGTGTAATCAGGCAGTGTAACATTTTTTGAGGACCCTTTAAAAGGCATTAAACTCTAGGCATCTGGATCCTATCATCACCACTGTAAACAACTCTTATCTGGTGACACTCTCTAGATGCTTCTTGCATGAAAACAGAAAAAAATGATCAGATGATCTCAACAGTTTGATTAGGCAGAAATTTTGAAAGTGGGTTGAATTATTCTGTTATTATACACTACTTTGCTGTTTTTTGTATATGATAAGTATGTACGAGGGGAGTACTGCATCTAATTTTTCCTTTTTTTTTTCTTTCTAATTTTGTGGAGTGTATATATACTGTCTACACCTGTTGAATAAGTGTGAAAAGGTTAGCTTTGTTATTTACTTATTTCAAGCTTAAACTTGTGAAAATATGCTACAGATCTTGTCTGTCTTGGTCTGAGAATAAAACAAAATAAATACAGATTTTCTGCAGTAGTTTCCATTTTTTTTAACCATATATATTGGAGAATGTCATGATTTCTGTACACTTTAAAGGTGCTTTAACCTTCATAGCATAAAGCTGATTCTTCATATTCAAAATCCTGGAGTGCTAATGCCATTCAACACAAAAAGGCTTCTTTACATATTGAATGTTATAGCAGAAGTGCTGCTGCTATTCAAAAATATGAAATGTTACAGAACCACATCACCTAACGCTGCAGCCATTTGATCTTTAGCTCTTTTAAGCATCTCCCTTTCAAATTTAGGAACAGATTGCTTAGAATAGATAAAGAGCAGTCTAACCTCTAACGAAGTGACAAATTACTGTTGTAATTAATTTGATACAATATTTTACACTAAACAGATTATTTAATGGAACAACTACACTGATGCCATTAACAAAGTATGCTTTTAGGTATTCCACCCACTAGCAGTAGAAAGGAGTCTGACTGAATGAGGACGTCACCACTACCACTTGACTCATGAATATGTAGTGACGTGTGTGTGTGTGTGTGTGTGTGTGTGTATATACAGAGGATGTTGCTCAGGTGAGTTAAAAGGTTCAACTTCTGGAGTATAGCATCAAAGAATAGTCAACTCCGCTGTTGCAACTGCTCTCCACTTAAGATCGTGAAAAGTAAAAGGTAGGCTTGTTAAATCTATACTGAGTAAATGAGCGATTGTTTGTGATGCTCAATAACTTTTTTTCAAATTTTGTTTAAAAAATAATTATTTAGAAATGTGAAATAGCAGTGAAAACAGTGTGTTTAGTATTAACATTACTGAAATGGAAACTGCCTGAGAGCCCTGTCCTGTTGCTCCAGGACTGAAGGTTGTGTGACTTAATTCAGGACATGACATTTAAAGTTACATTTTTTTTTTTTGTGAAAAGATGAAAAAATGCACAAAGAAAATTGATACATAATTCTTCATCTTTGTCCTTTTAGCTTTAACAAATATCAGACCTTTCCATGATGATGATCTGCTGTGTCCAGCATGTCCACCTCCAAAATAATGTAGTTTGTAAAATGTTTAACTGACTTTTTTTTTTTTTCCTTTTCTACATCACATTCAGGAAATTCTTTACGTTTTTATCAGCTGAGGCACATTTTCCTGTAAAAGCCTGGGAAACGTTTCCTGAGGACTTTTCCAAAAAAAAAAAAGACAGGAAAGGTTGTCTAAGAGTTCAGGCTGTGCTGAAGAATAATTGTGGCTTGATATTGAGTTTAAAGCTGAGTTTAAACTTCTCTTTTTTAAATACTGCAGATAGGTTTGCACTTGTTGCAGTGAATCATTGTGCATTTGATTTTTTCCTAGAAAAAATAAACACAATACTTGCACAGTGCTGCATCTATCTGTCTATAAATATATATAGGGACGCATGAAAATAGCAACACTTTCAAAACAGTTTACAAAGTTAGAGTATGCAGTGTCAGCGTTTCCCTTCAAACCACTGCACGTCACACTACTGAAATATCGCCAACGCTATTAGTCACCTCGCCGTTTTTGTTCTATGGTTTTCTTATAATTTCCGCTTGTTTCCTGCAGTAGAAGTCTGTGTCGCCCTCTAGTGTTGAAGTGATGTCTAGCGCTCTGATTCCGGCTCGTCTATTTGTCATTGTGAAACACAGCTCACAGTGAAGCGCAACGAAATGCATCACCGTGCGGATGGGGGCAGCTATTTAATGCGCCCGGGGAGCAGTGATGGGGACGGTACCTTACTTAAGGATACCTCAGGACAACCTATTGGTCAAACCTACTACCTCCCGATCCTGAGGCCTAGTCCCTAAACACAGTGGCAGCTGCCTCCTGACATTTCTGACTGTTTCTGATGGTTTCTCTGATTCCATCTCTAATTTTCCTCCTGGTTTCTCCTCACCTCGGTGAAAGAGCTACACAGGCCTTGAAGAGCCTCCACACTGCCTTTCATACTTACCCTTCATTTGCAGTAGTTGGGAGCTAGCAGTGGCTCTGCAGAATTATTAGACACAGAAAGCTGTGTAGGAAGGTACTGACTTCACTCAATAAAAGTACATGATAATAATAATAAAAGTACATAATATATAATTATTATCTTCAAATGCATTGTAACTAGATGAATGAGCTTGTTTTTCCTAGTGTGAGAAATAAAAAGAACAGATGTTTGTTTTAAAATGCAGGGAGTGGAAGTATAAAAAGTCATCAAAAAATAAACACAATGCAGAACGATACTAGATTTCTTAGGTTTCCCTTTCCTCTCCACCATCTCTGACCTAGTTTGTTGAATTAAAGCAAATTTAATATATTTTAAAAAGCAGTTAACCAAAATAATGGAGAATCAACACACTCATTATGCAACGTTTCACTAGCCAATCAAATCGCAGAAAAGAAACTTCAGTTATTGAATCAACAGGAAAAATAAGGCCAATTAACAGCAGGAACCACACGATGGCATCCTTAAATTTCTGTATTTGCTCCACTAAACCCAAAAACAGGGAACGCCAGGCTTTGGCTCAACCTTTCAATCCAATTCAAGCTTAACTTCAGCTTTAAAAATAGGCTATAAGCCACTTTTAGGGCAGTGTTTTGTCGAACTAGAGTAATAAAAATAGGAGTTCATGTAGGCACATCCAGCCAGCGTGTATAACTAACTGCATTCTCATGAATTATTTATCTCCACCAGAGCTCATATATTAAAGGTGTTAAACAGGACTATGACCATGTCTGAGTGATAGGTGTTCTTCAAGCTGACCTGCCTTTTTCTCATGGTCTGCTGTTAAAAGCCTCAGTGACACATGCTCCATGGTTTTAGACCACTTCTGAAAGCTGGCTGCCAGGCGTGTGTGTGTGTGTATTAACTACAGATGGAAGACAGACTTCAGAGTTCAGGACGAGTCAACACCGAGCTGGACGACATCCTCAACCAGTTAGGGGAGCTTGTTAAATGGAGGGAAATATTCAACACAAGAGGGTGAGATGAAGAATGGGGTGTTTTTGATAATGTTCAGCCTCACTTAATATCCACTTGACATCATGTATTTATTTTTGCAGGTTGGAATTACAAGGCTGTTTTGCCAAGGTTAGTTTAAATGTCTGATTTCTTTTCTTTTTACCTGCGGGTTCCCCATCTGGCAGGTGTGAAGGCCTGTGTAGAAGAGCACAGCTTTTACTCTGCTATCAGATGACTCTTAATCAGACTTCATCTTGATGTGTTTAGGCCTGACAATATGATAACTGATCCCTTAGACTGAGTGGGCTCAGGTGACTCAGTGTCATTTCTACCTTGCCAGATAGGGGGGGGACTACTGTGTGTGTGTGTGTGTGTGTGTGTGTGAGTGTATTTGTGTGTGTAGATGTAATGCTTGCTATCAACCTGATATACCTTGAGTAGACCTGGGGATGCAGAAAGAGGGGTGGTCATTCCTGGTATAGCTCGACGTCACTGTTGGTTTTCCCGTCTCCCTGGATCATGTACTGGAACTATGTGCAAGATTGATATACCTTGTGGTCACTAGGTGCGTGTGGCCGAAGAAATGGCAGAATATAATCAGTTACTACAGACAATCAGGAGTCTACAGCCTTCCAGGCTCAGTTACATTGAGCTCCTACAAGAGGAGGTGAAGAGAAGGCAGGATGTGAGTGATCTACTGAAATTTTCAGCTCCTTTTGTGGAATGGGCATCCTCTCTTTTATCTGGGTTTGTTTTTGGATTGTATGCCATTGTACTGAATACCAGCCATGAACAACTGTGCAGTTATAAGACGCTGAATCAGACTGCATGAGAGAGAGAGAGCAGAATTAAAGAGTCCAGAGGAAAAGAAC